>CM042240.1:7658717-7916217 GCA_023566225.1 Romanogobio albipinnatus
TGTGTGTGTGAGTGAGTGTGTGTGTGTGTGCGAGTAAGAGTGTGTCTGAGTTTGAATGTGTGTGAGCCTGTGTGTGTGTGTAAGAGAGAGTAGAGTGTGTGCGTGTCTGAGTGTGTATGTGCGGGAGTGTTTGTCTGTGTGTTTGTTGTGAGTATGTGTGTGTGTGTGAGTCTGTGTGTGTGTGTCTGTGTTTGTTGTGAGTATGTGTGTGTGTGTCTGTGTGTTTGTTGTGAGTATGTGTGTGTGCCTGTGTGTGTGGTTTATGTGAGTGAGTGTGAAGATAATTAATTTTTAACAGCTGATTTCTGTCCTGCTGAGTTTCTCAATCACTCAGTGGACAAACAGTCACGCAGTTCACGTCTCTGAAGACACACACACACACACACACACACACACACACACACACACACACACACACACCGGTCATTATGTGAGAATGAGCCTCAGGGCTCTTAAACTCGTTAAACTCTCTGTAGACAGATGCAGTTTCACTGCTGAGGCGTCACTGCAAGGAGGAACACACACACACACACACACACACACACACACACACACACACACACACACACACACACACACACGTGTCTCAGCGACAGATGAACCTATAAAGCTGTGTCATATTCACATATTCCTGATGATCTGTTGCTCTGAGTCTAACGTCTGATAGTTTAGACTCGTGGAAAAGTCTTGTAGTAGGCACACTATTCTCTTTAATAGTCATGTGATCTCAGTCTCGAGTTGCAGAAATCAGTGCTCATGATGATCATGTGTGTGTGTGTGTGTGTGCTTTCAGGCGGGTTGATCAGTTTCGACGTGTTCCCGGAGGGCTGGGACAAACGCCTCTGTCTGGACGTCCTGGAGCAGGAAGGATTGGACTCCATCTACTTTTTCGGCAATGAAACCTCGTTGGTACGCAAGCGCTGTTCATTTCTGATGTCACACACACACACACACACACACACGATGAATAAAGTGATTAACTCGGCTCTGTGAAGATTTGTGTTTTCACTAGCCCAATTGAAATCTGCCTAATAAGGAAGAGCTCATCTGTTGATTTAACATTTGTGTCCCGATCAGGGAGGAAACGACTACGAGATCTTCGAGGACCCTCGCACCATCGGCTTCACCGTCTGCTCCCCTGAGGAAACGGTGCGGCTCTGCAGGGAGATGTTCTTCAGCGCTCCACCCAATGAGGCGTGACCCGGCCCGTGTGCGGCTCTCCTGCGCCCCCTGCTGGTCACTGTGGGCACATCAGATTCAGACCAAACCGCTGCTGGGCATCAGAGTAAAGGGACTGCATGTACATATCACTGATGGACCCTCGTCAGTGCGTGTTTATAGTTTTGTAATGTTCAAACGTTAAGTCTTTTTCACGATTAAAAAAAGTGTTGTACGATGGCCACGTTCACACTGCAACGTTTCCGGAGCGACAGCTGCATTAAAATACAGTGAGACTCTCTAGACATCGTGTGTTATAAATGCAGAACTCGCATTTCACCCTTCGCCGGGAGTTTGATTGACAGGCGAACTGACTAATCACAATCCACCGCCGAATTTTCGTCAAGAGAGTTCGTAGATTAACGTCGGCGGACTTGAAAAACGGTGTGTACTGACGTCTTATAATGTTCATTCAAGTTTATTTAATACTATAAATTAAGTAGATCGGTTCACCACACATTAAAGAGCCACAAAACGCTATTTATTGTTTACATGTCTTTTAAAAAAATGACAAAATGTTACTTTGTTTCATATTAAAAGTAACCTGCTCTGTCCTGAGTGCGTTGGTAGTGTCCTCTTTGCTCTGCGATGTGTTTTTCACTGCGCGAGAACATGATTTGTGCTGTGAGAGCACGGTTTGTCGGACATAGCAACAGTAACTAAAGGGGGCGGGTCTTTGCGAACGGTCAATTGTGAGTTTTCTAAATCGTCCAATTCTAAATCGCAAGTTTATATCTCACAACTCTGACTTTATTTCTATAGCAATTGCGAACTATAAAGTCAGAATTGCGATATAATTGATTATAATTTATATAAACTCACAATTCTGAGGAAAAAAATTCTGAAACTCCGAATTGCGAGATATAAACTTTATAACTCGCAATTGTGACTTTATATCACGTAACTTTATAACTCTTTACAAATGTAATTCTGAGGAAAAAAAATCAGAATTGCGAGAAAATGGTTCGAATTGTAAGATAAAAAGGATTTTTTTTATTCTGTGGCGGAAACAAGCTTCCATATACATAATATATACAGTCCATTTTATTTAAAGGGATTAAAGGAAATAAAAAGAATGATTATTGTATTTACCATTTATTGTGAAGTAATGCATTTACACATTCACTCCTAACATGTCCAAAACTGCTCTGTTAATGTCTCTTGTCTTATCACATTAGCATTACAAGAATAATATAAACACTGGGAAAAGTTGTAAATAAAACAAAGTTTATGTTTTACATGAAAATACTTTCTATTTCAAAATGTTGTGTTTAATTCGATGCATTACTTGTCTTGTCCTTGAGGGTATGAGTGAAATTTACTAGCAGTTTCTGAATTAACAGTTTCTATTCTTATGGTAATTGCCCTTACGAAAATTAACCATGGTTTTATTGTAGTAAAAATGTAGTAACCATGGTTTTTTGGCTAATTGAATACCATTTATATAACTACAGTTTTACCACAAATACCATGGTTACTGTGGTTAGAGAAGCAAAACCATGGTTAATTTGCGGTAACCATGGTTTTACTACAATAACCATGGTTTTTTGGTTTTATTTGTAGTAAAACCATGGTTTATTTTCGTAAAGGGTGGTAGAATTTCATTTAAAAAAACGCAAATTTTGACACAAAAGTAATAGTTGTCGAGTAGTGTGCAGCGTTTCTGTCGTTTTACCTCACGTTATTCAACCGTTATTTACCGGAAGCATCGCGTTTGAATTCCCGCTCAGCCAATTTGGCCATATATATCTGATTATTAATCATGTCTGTGGCGGTTGGTGTTTATTTGTGAAACACTGAAGACTGTTTCTGTGGACCTCGGATTAGCCGTCGTCGGCGTCTCAAAACAGTTACGTTTTCAGCGGTTCCGTACCAGATATAGATTCATAGATGCTGCCGGCACCGCGTGTGAGTTATTCCGGAGTTCGCTGTTGGCGCTGTCAATCAAACTAACACCCGTGAGGAAGGACAGTGTGAACGTGACCGCCATTTCGTGACGAACCCTGAGATCGGTCCGTTCCGTGTTAATCATGTGATGATCTAGTGATCTTATTTGCTGCCATATCAGACTGAGTGTTATTATCGGCGTGTCCGAGTGTTTGTGATTGTAGCATATTTATGAATGAATGTGAGATTGACACTGAGAACGAGAAAATAAATTGATTTATAGTGAGTTTAGTTCACATTTACCATTGCTCGGCGAGTTTCGCGGGCAAAATAATTTAAATAGGATCGCGTGAGAGATTTTGTTTTGGGTTCAGTTAATACTCCATTCATTTTCTTCATGGGGAAATTGATTTTTAACGATGACTTATAAACTTTTGACTTTAATCTATGAGGTTATGAACTGATAGTATTTGCTTCTGTTAAAGCGTCAGCCCACAATATTTTAACTCTGTGTTTAACAGTGGAATTGGTGGTGAAAACCTATACACTGTAAACCCTAACGCTCAAAATAATGAATTGGTCAAAAAAATGTAACACATTAGTTCAAACAAATGAACTTTTATGAGTATTTAGAACTTAGTTTTTCTTTTAAATTCACAAAACTGACTCATTTTAAGTAATCTGAATTCTTTCATTGTTTTGAGTTTTATGAACTTGTTTCTTTTAATTTAGACTAACTTAAATTTAAACGAAACGGGGATTTCTTTTTCCCAGCATGCTTTGCTATGACACTCAAAAGGGTAAATGCCACAAGTAAGTGATATATTATGTTTTTTTGGGGGTTTTTTGTGAAAGATTAACATTAATTGGGAGAATTAGTAGCATTTAATGTTTTGTTATGGTAGTTTAGAAGAGTTTATGTTATGTTGTTTTTTTGTAGTGCTAATGCAACGCATTGTGTAACCAATTAGCAAGGTGGCATTTATTGAATTAGCTAGTTAAAGCTAGTCAAGATTTCACTACTAAAACTTTGAGATTATTGAGAAGTTAAATGTATGAATTAGCGTACTCAAATATTTCAAGTTCAGAGCAATTCAAATGTATGATTACAAAATAAAAATCCGCTAGATCTACTTAATTAAACTTTAAATTTCTTAACTTAAAAAAGACAAGTTTTGAATTTTGCCAACTTATTTGGGTTTACAGTGTACACTACCCATTATGCTGAACACCAATTCCACCAATCAGAAACAAGCGAAACGTGCCGAGCATCTGACTCTCATGCCGGCGGGTTCGAGTCCCGCTTGGAGAGGGCGGTCCGAACAGGAGGGGTTACATATATTTAAAAATGTTCCCATCATTGATTATGCTGTTTGCAATGCTTCATGGGAGTGTAGTTCTTTCCCTCATTAAAGACGTCAACACAGTCCCTTTGTGTTTTTGTCCGATTTTTAAATACTTTGTTTTGGTAATGTTGTGTCACGTAGTAGCTGGTCGGCTTGTTTCATGGCTTGTAAAGCTTTAACGAAGAGTTTTTTTTGGAAATCCCAATGGGAGAAACGAATGGGAAAAACTTCCAGTGAGAAAGTGGGCGGGCGCTAATGCACTCCATTGACCGACAGAATTCTGCTTGGTTTGAAAATTGACTTTTGTAGCTGTGCTTCACACATTGCCCTTTTTTGTGTCGTTAATGTCGTTAAGATGTCGTTAATGTGACCAGAACTTGTTCAGATGTGATATTCACGTGTCAATCATTCCAGAGAGAATCCATGTATTCACTGAAACACTCCCGTTGATCTCTGGAAACATGATAGCGATCTGATAGATATCCAGGGCATTTGTAAGACGGACATCTCTGGATCCGGTGTTTCTCATGTTTTAGATTTTAATTGAGAATTTGTCTGTTTTATCTCATGTTAATGTGTTCGTGTTTCATATCTGATGGCATAAATGCACTTTAACTGTAATTGATTCATTTGGTGAAGTGACACTAATGATGTAAAGTGTGCTTTAATTTCATCCGCGAGTTTGTTTTGCTGGAAAGATCTGAATTTTGATGTGAAGAAATGATGTGATATCAATTGCTACAAGCGAACATAATCTATTAAACAAACTCATTTACGAAGGATCTTTATTATTATTACTTTTTTTTTTTTTGGTTAAACTTTAGAAAGTATGTTTTAACACTCCCGATGAAAGGAAAAATGTGATTGATCCATCCTGTAATATGCCTTGTGATGAATCTTGAACATGTCTGTTTATTGTAAATACATGAATGTTTTTCGTAAATTGTGACGGAGTCTGATTGTTTATGGATGCTGCACTTATATTATTTGTATATGTGCAGATGTTAAAGTTTTGTGCAATTTTGCTTTGCAATGAGATACAAACAAGTGAATCATAAATTAATTTTATTAGTCCGTTAAAGTTCACATGACGTCAACCACAGTGATGTGAGCTCTAAAAAGAGCTGAAAATAACAGAAAAACATGACGGTTAAAACCCAAACGAGGGTCCAGAAATCACAAGACAAACTCAAGAACATGCAACAGATCATGTGACCAAACATTTAACGCATACATATAGCAAAAATAACACAAACATTTGTCTAAATTGTTTCGCTAGCCGACTGCTTGTCTACAAAATGCTGCTTGTTTTACCCTGAAAAGCTCCCGAGGAGAGCTCTGGGAGATGAAGTCAGTTTGGCAGTTTATATTTGGGGTTTCAAGTTTTCAAAGTGCAATATTAGTCGTATGATGCTTCAGTTCCAGCGTACATCACAGAGCTTAAAGGACGAAGCCCTCCAAACCCGTCAAGATCATGTCCGATTCGTGTTTCACCCTAAATTAAAATTGCGGTTCGCAATTTTTATGAGAATTTTTATTTTATGAGAATGAAGCATTTGCCCCCCTAAATTCTCACTACTGCAAGTAAAACATCAGTAATTATTCTCATACTGTAATAGTTTTTAAATTAAAATCGATAAAATGCATTAATAAAAGGAAATTAAATCCATAAAGTCGGTACATCAAAACTACAATAACAATTAGAGCTGTCACGATTCCTTGATTAAATTCGAGTATGCGCTTTAAAAAAAAAAAACCTCAATTGCAAATTGCCCGTGCTGATTAATGATATTAGTTTATCGGGTCACTAAATGATGATTATGTTAATAATGTTAATCAAAACATAATCAACTCCTGAACAGATTCTGTGCTTTCTAAACACAGTTAAAGCAGCCAGAAAAAACTAATGTTTAAAAGTGAAGGGTCAAGAGCCCAACTAAAACAAACACTGATCACCATAATGGTGACTTAAAAAGGGTGACTCTTTACTAATGGTCAATCGGTCTTCACAAAGTGCCGCTTTCCACCGACGAGCAAGAACCGCATTATTAGACCGTTTTCTAAGGCTTGCATGATGCATTAAAAAACATAGTATAGTGCTATTGTGAATTCACAAAAGCTGTGATTCAGGTAAATAAAGATATGCCCTGCGTGTTTAATATGCGCTTTAATTATTTACATGCGGGTCGGTTACGTGCATAACGGTTTTGATGTCCACATGCTCCACAGAAATTACAGTGGCTGTAGCATTTCTATTGTAAAGACGTGTCCGATAATTAAAGATTAAGTGAACATTTTAGTTAAATGTTGTTTGGTCAATATTAAACAAGGATTTGATCTGCTGTAAAGTGTAACAACAACAATAGCCCGGCCGTTGGCGCACTCTGCAGGCATTTGTTATAATACATAACGTACACAAGATGATTGTTAATATTATGTATTTTAAGTGTTGTTCTATTAAACCAGATTTTTTACCACAAAAATGTCAGATTAATCGGCAAAATAATAGAGTAATAGGTCGATTACTTTAGCGATTAATCGGGTAATCATATTTTTTGTGGTAAAAAAATATGGTTTAATAGAACAACACTTAAAATACATAATAAAAAGTAATCATTACAGCCATAATTATAATGTTTAAAATGAAAAACATCAGTTAATTAGTTATCAGGCATTTTTTATAATACATAATGTATATATTATGTATTATATAGCTATACCCATATGAGTATTTGCTTTTCATACTTTACTTGAACCAAATATTATTGCCTCATTTTTATTATATATGCAAGTCATTTTAAAGGCTTAGGTCTATTTTTATCACCACAAAAACATCAGATTACTCGATTAATCTGCAAAATAATCGAGTTATAGGTATATTATTCTAGACCAGGGGTGTCCAAAGTCGGTCCTGGAGGGCCACTGTCCTGCAGAGTTTAGCTATTACTTGCCTCAACACCTGTCTGGAAGTTTCTAATATGCCTAATAAGACCTTGATTAGCTGGTTCAGGTGTGTTTAATTGGGGTTGGAGCTAAACTCTGCAGGATAGTGGCCCTCCAGGAGCAGGATTGGACACCCCTGTTCTAGACGATTAATCGAGTAATCAGATATTTTTAGTGGTAAAAAAAATCTGGTTTAATATAACAACACTTAAAATACATAATAAAGTAATCATTAGTTACAGCTGTAATTATGTTTAAAATGAAAAACATCAGTTAATTAGCCTAGTTATCAGGCATTTGTTATAATACATAGTGTACAAACAATTATTGTTTGTATTATGTACCTATACCCATATGAGTACTTGCTTTTCATATTTTAATTGAACCAAATATTATTGCCTCATTGTTATTATGTATGCAAGTCATTTTAAAAGCTTAAGTCTATTTTTAATACCACAAAACTATCCGATTACTCGATTAATCGTCAAATTAATCGACTGATCACACTATTTAAAATGAAAAACATCAGTTAATTAGTTATCAGGCATTTGTTATAATACATAATGTACAAAATATTTTAATTTGTATTTTAAGTGTTGGTGTTTAAATCATATGTGTAATTTATTTTTATTTTTAACTCTTTTGAATCGATTATTATTGTGCAATGTTATTATATGTATTTTAAGGCATTATAAAGGCTATTTTTATTACCACAAAAAAAATCTGTGTGATTAATCATCAAAATAATCGACTGATCACACAATTACCAAAATAATAGTTAGTGACAGTCCTAATTATAATGTTTAAATACTTTATAATTTAATGTTTTTTTGTGTGTTTTTTGCATTATTACAGTAATAAGAATTTGGGGGATAAATGTTTTCCAGAAAATGCAGATCATAATTTCTGAACATGTAGATTTTGGGGTGAGTATGATGATGAATGTAAATATGATATATTGTTCTGAACAGGTTTTGTGAGCTTCGCCCTATTACCATCAATTTAACACAGAATTATCAAAAAATGAATGCATGAATAAAGAAATAAATATAAGAGCCAAAACCGGCCACAAGTGTAGCATGTGTTGCCTCTGGTTCGTTCGAAGCTTCAGTTTGAGGATGTTTAACCTTAATTTCACAATCTCTCTCCATCTCAGATGTCTTGTTTAACCAGAAACAAACACACCAATGCATTGGCAACACACCTTTAAATATCAGTCCTGTTGGCGCTGAAACAGAAAAAGCGCTGTGAATTGGCACTGTGAGCGTCAACAATGCAACAGAAACGTGTGAAATTGAGCTTGTGTATTTGCATTTGAGCGCTTGCGAATCGAGTCTGTTTCCAAGCGCTCCTGTAACGCAGCCCTGACCTCGTGTGACTTTCTCTGCACCCTCCAACTTTCAACAGCCTTCCCATGATGCTCTGCTCTCACAGCAATCCTCTCCTGCGGGCGGGTCCTAGGAGTTGATGATCTGGCCCGACCAGGTCTCGTGTTTGGTTCCTGGCTTCGGGTGCGTGATGAGAACCTCCACGGCCTGGACCTTCACGTTCTTGGGCGGGACGGCACAGACCTTGTACGTGACCTCGTCCCCCTCCATGGGAACGTACTCTCCTTCAATACTGCGAGAGAGACGCATGAGTGACTCACACGGACACACACACAGGAAGGAAAATACACGGTTCAAAGCCATGTCAAATCAACCAAATTTCAGAAACTTCCCTGGCTCAAATTTTGGATTTTGTTCATGTTTGTCTGTAGAAAGACAAACCTAAATAGTGATAAAAGCCAAAATATTGAATGTAATGAATGTATATCGACTGAGTAATTCAATGTTTTGTACAGGAGGGTCAAAACGACAATTTTTACCTGAGATTTGGAGCAAATTACAGGGGTGTAAAATGACACAGCAAAACCCCAGTGTTAAATTAACACTCCTCAGAGTTTATTTGACTCAACATTCAAGAGTGTTAAAGTAACTCTGAAGAAGTGTTAAAGTTAATGAGATAATTAAGAGATTTATTAAATGATGATTGAGCATTAGTGGTGAACACCTGATGATAACAAGCAGAATCACTGAAGGATGGTGATCAGTGTTTGATTTAGTTGGGCTCTTGTCTAAAATATATTATAGGAGAAACATATTTTTTTTCTCTTGATAAATGTATCATTTTTATGAAAAATATAATGGAATATGAAGTTTTCTGATTTTTAACAAAAACTATAAGCATTTTTTGTTGTTGTATAATCTTTAAAAAAAACATCAGCAATTGCTCACATTATTTTAAAGATTTATTAGTCTTTAAACTAATAAATGTGTATTTTATTAGTGTATTTTATAATACAATTATTATTATTGTTAGTAGTATTTTATAAAATGATTATTCATATTTTAATTATTAATATTATTATTATATTTTATAAAAGTATTACTATTATTATTAAAATGATTATTAATATTATTCTTTATTAAATTATTACTTTAAAAGTATTGTTACTGTTGTTGTTATACTTTATACAATTATTATTATTGTTATAATTAGCATACAGTACTTTACAAAATTATAGTTATTATATTTCATAAAATTATTATAAATATTAATTTTAGTATACTTAAATTCTATTGTATAATAATTGTATATATTGATCATTATAATTATATTTCTAATAATATAATCATATTTTATAATTAATTAAATATTGCAAATATTTTTTTTAAATGATTAATAATATTATCCTTTATACAATTATTATACCAAAATATTGTTACTGCTGATGTTTTACTTTATAAAATTATATTTATTATACTATATATTATATTATATATATTATACTTTATATTTCATGTTATGTTTTATTATTATATTTATTAAATTGTTATTGTTACTGTTCATAAAATAATTATTATAATTATTAATGTTGTTATTTTTAGTAGTTTATAAAATTACTATTATACTGTATAATTAAATAATAATAATATATCCTTATATTTTTTAATTATTCTTCTACTGTTGTTTTAAATATAAAATATTATAATTAAATAAATATATCATGTATATAATTATTATTGCCAATATCATATTTGTCGAATTATTATTGTTATTTGACCTTTTAAAAGGGTATTATAAATGATTTTTCTGCATGTCAAATATCAGCTGTTTCTTGTATCATCACTGGTGTTGAGGTGTGAGCAGGTGCTCGTGCGCTGGGACTCACTCTGAGATGTGCACGAAGATGTCCTCTCCGCCGTGAGCCGGTCTGATGAAGCCGTGACCCTGCGAGCGCGAGAAGTTTATACACACGCCTTTAAAGACAGGGCCCGCGTTAGCGCGCACAGTCCTGCACACACACACACACACACACACACACACACACACACACACACACACACACACACACACACACACACCTATCAATTAACAGCTATTTTATGCATTTGTGGCAAATCTAATCTCATTTGTTCGTATTCGTTCGGTGCATGTGCAAGTGATTTGAGCACTTGAGTCCACTAGATAGTGCTCACGGTAATAAGTATAAAGCCCAAAGTATACTTTGGCTGTCCGTCTGACGTACTTTTTGGCGGCTGTACGCTTGCATATGCGTATAAAGTGAAGTATACTTTGACCTGTAGGCAGATGTGCGGCCTTATAAAAATGTGCCTCTAGCGTTTTCTAGCTCCACTGACCTGCGTCTCACATGTATAACCACAAAATGTGTGTGAACCCCTCGGGGTGTGTGTGTTAGACTTACGCAGAGTACGTGCGCGTGCGTTTGGTGGGCAGAGGGCTCGGTAACTCCCCAGGCGGCGGCGTGGCTCTCTCCCAGACGCGGCTGCCCTCGCGCAGGAACGGGAAGGACAGCGACAGCGGTGACGAGCGCGGAGACCGCAGGGACGGGTCCGTGGGGGACGACAGGTTCGGCTCCGCCATGATTGAGTGTGTTTGCTTCCTGAACTCCAGATGCTTGCAGAAGACGACCTGCTGGGAGAGACACACTGAGCTCACACATCCAGCGCAGGACTTTTCCCAGTGATGCACATAACAGTGTATAACGCTTTATATTTGCAGGGGCACAGATTGTTCTGCGAGTAGTGACATGCACTGACATGAAATTACCCTGCCCTGCACAAAGGCTCAGTGTGTGTGTGTGTGTGTGTGTGTTTACATGCAAGACAGATTGTGCCCGGGGCGCGAGGGGTGCGTGCCCAGTTCCTCGCACAAACCCTGCATTGTGTTGAAAGAGGCCTTAAAGAACACACTGCACACACTGGTGTGTGTTTATCACTCCAGCATTAGAAGGCGATGTTCACTATCACACTCTCAGCTTTTCCTTCTGTGTAAGTGATAGACCACAGCCTGTCCAGATGAAGAGTCACTCACGGTGTTCCACAGGGCTCGGTGTCCGGCCCGTTCTCATTTATCTGTATTTTACCTCTTGGTCATGTTTATCATCACACTTATGCCATCAACATTCATTTCTACGCAGATGATGCACAGTTGTAACCATCTACACAACCTAATGCTCCACATTCCCCAATAGGGTGGTGCAGGTGTGACATCACTTTGTAGGCCAAAACGCAGAAGCGCATTTTAGCACTTCCTGAGTTAACTGTTTAGCAAAAGAACCATATCTGTGCATCGGAGCATCGTAGAGTCGTGGGGGTTGGCTCTTTTGACTTCCAACATGCTACACGTGCTAGCAGTGAATAGACACATGCTAATAGTTATTAGCTAAGGGTTAAATCATGCTAAGAACATGTTAACAACTTTATAAAAGCTTGATAGTATCCATCTGACAACTACCAACTGCCTAGCAACATAGCAACCACCCAGAATACCATAACAACCACTCAGAATACCTTAGCAACCACCCAGAACAGCTTATCCACCACTTAGCAACAACCTTGCAACGATGGGTGGATGGATGGATGGCTGGATGGATGGATGGCTGGATGCAACTATGGATGGATGCAATAATGGATGAATGGAAGCAACGATGGATGGATGGAAGGAAGCAACAATGGATGGATACAACAATGGATGGATACAATAATGGATGGATGGAAGGAAGGATGGAAGGAAGGATGGATGCAACGATGGAAGGATGCAACAATGGAAGGATGCAACAATGGATGGATGCAACAATGGATGGATTCAACAATGGATGGATACAATAATGGATGGATGGAAGGAAGGATGGATGCAATGATGGAAGGATGCAACAATGGAAGGATGCAACAATGGATGGATGCAACAATGGATGGATTCAACAATGGATGGATACAATAATGGATGGATGGAAGGATGCAACAATGGATGGATGCAATGATGGATGGATGCAAAAATGGATGGATGGAAGGAAGGAAGCAACGATGGATGGATTCAACAATGGATGGATGCAATAATGGATGAATGGAAGCAACGATGGATGGATGGAAGGAAGCAACAATGGATGGATGCAATAATGGATGGATGGAAGGAAGGATGGATGCAACGATGAACGGATGCAACGATTGAAGGATGCAACAATGGATGGATGCAATGATGGATGGATGCAACAATGGATGGATGCAATGATGGAAGGATGCAACAATGGATGGATGCAATGATGGAAAGATGCAACAATGGATGGATGCAACAATGGATGGATGGAACAATGGATGGATGGAACAATGGATGGATGCAATAATGGATGGATGGATGCAACAATGGATGGATGCAATAATGGATGGATGGAAGGAAGGATGGATGCAACAATGGATGGATGCAACAATGGATGGATTCAACAATGGATGGATGCAACAATGGATGGATGCAATAATGGATGGATGGATGGATGGATGCAACAATGGATGGATGCAACAATGGATGGATGCAATAATGGATGGATGGATGGAAGGAAGGATGGATGGATGGATGGATGCAACGATGGATGGATGCAATGATGGATGGATGGAAGGAAGCAACAATGGATGGATTCAACAATGGATGGATGCAATAATGGATGGATGGATGCAACGATGGATGGATGCAACTATGGATGGATGGATGCAACAATGGATGGATGCAATAATGGATGGATGGAAGGAAGGATGGATGGATGGATGCAACGATGGATGGATGGAACGATGGATGGATGGATGCAACAATGGATGGATGCAACAATGGATGGATGCAATAATGGATGGATGGATGCAACGATGGATGGATGGATGCAACAATGGATGGATGCAATAATGGATGAAGGAAGCAAGCAACAATGGATGGATGCAACTATGGATGGATGCAATAATGGATGGATGGAAGGATGGATGGATGGATGGATGGATGCAACGATGGATGGATGGAACGATGGATGGATGGATGCAATGATGGATGGATGGATGGATGCAACAATGGATGGATGGAAGGAAGCAACGATGGATGGATTCAACAATGGATGGATGCAACAATGGATGGATGGATGGAACGATGGATGGATGCAATGATGGATGGATTGATGCAACAATGGATGGATGGAAGGAAGCAACGATGGATGGATTCAACAATGGATGGATGCAATAATGGATGGATGGAAGGAAGGATGCAACAATGGATGGATGCAATAATGGATGGATGGAACAATGGATGGATGCAATGATGGATGGATGGATGCAACAATGGCTGGATGGAAGGAAGCAACGATGGATGGATGGAACAATGGATGGATGCAATGATGGATGGATGGAAGGAAGCAACGATGGATGGATGGAACAATGGATGGATGCAATGATGGATGGATGGAAGGAAGCAACGATGGAAGGAAGGATGCAACAATGGTGGATGGAAGGATGGATGCAACAATGGATGGATGGATGGATGGAAGGAAGGAAGGATGCAACAATGGATGGATGCAATGATGGATGGATGGAAGGAAGCAACGATGGATGGATGCAACAATGGATGGGTGCAATGATGGGTGGATGGATGGATGCAACAATGGATAGATGGATGGATGGATGGAAGGATGGATGGAACGATGGATGGATAGAACGATGGATGGAAACACCCTAGCAACCGAGTGCTGAGTTCTGCCACTGCTAGCACATTTTCTTCAGGATTCTAGCTATGATCCCAGTGGCCTACAGGTGTAGTGTGTGTTAGAGACTGTATCCCATAATGCATGATCTTGACCTGACCTTATATTTCCAGTGTAAAAAATGAAAATCAGCCGTTATATCTAACATATGTATGTTGATGACTTCACTGCACTTTAATACAAAATGGACTAAAAATGTCAACATTATTTTGTTTAAAGGCGATATAATGAGGTCCTGCTTTACCATCACCTGTGGGAACACAAGCATTCAGTGGTCATCTCCCAAATTACACGTCATCCTCCATTCAACACTTCAGTGACATCATCCGGGGATTTGAAGTGCACTACTTATTGTTGGAATTTGCTGTGTGAACACAATATTTATACTACAAAACGGCATAGATGTGAGCATATGTATGCAAATCACGCACCAGGGAGGTGAATAAGCACGCAGTGCACACAGGAAAGCGCACTGAGATCACACCGAACGAGCTGTCAGAGGATCCGTTATGATTTCTAGGTTAACAGCAGACGCGAAATCTGGCCTCGTGACGTCAGAGCTGATGGTGCAACTCGCGACTTCAGCATCACCACGCGCAAGAAACCTCACAAGAGCCACTATCGCTGTCCTACTTCTGGAGCAAATGCGCATTGACGTCACGTCGAATGAGAATACAGTGACGTGTTTACACTGTGACGTGATGGAATTCTGACCCAACATTCCAGAACAGAAACCGCACACACACACACACACACACACTGGAGTGCTCTGATTTACGCGGTGCTCCGGTAATGTCCCGTTCAGCGTCACGCGATTCCAGAATGTTCCTGATGGAGGGCAGGGATGCGCCTCGAGACCTCGGCTCACTTCCACAGCGTTTCGAGGGCGTCATTATTTCAGAAACAGCGCGATATAATGCCTGTGAATACACCCGTGCGTGTGTGTGGAGCGCGTTAAGTTGTACAAAAGTAACTTTAATCATTCCATCTCGCTGTTTAGATATAGCACACACACACACACACACACACACACACACATTAATACAGGGACATGAAATCAAGAAACGCGCAGGAATCAATGGACCAAACGCAGAAACTTACCGCTGGAGTTCACGGATGATCTGTCCCGTCCTGTCCTGTCGAGCGCCGTTATATAAGAGCGCGTGCGAATCCGCAGAGGTGGAGGAGATCCCCGTTTACCGGGAGAACCGACGCGTTTACTGATGCAGCGAATCCCGGTGTTCTGATGACGCGCTGGAGCCGGTAAATGAGTCACTCCCGTCGGTGAACCGACTAATGTCACGAGAGATTATGTAAACATCAGCTGACCGATTGAATAAAATAAAAAAACAACACACAAGTCTGTACAATTTTTTAATTATTTTTTTTAATACAATTTTCCACACACAAAAAAAAAAACCTCACAAAAATCTTCCAGTCGGAGTCAAAAATATTTTTTTTTCTTGTAAAAATTAATTGATCTATAAAGTAAACTCTGTAGGCCACAACACACCTGTAATTACACTCAAAATAATCGAAATAACTCATCACTCTATATTAAGTGTCTCCCATTGGTCAGCACATTCTGCTCACTGATTGGTCCACAGCGCTTCGGTTGGAGTAAATGAGTCTGAATGAAGAGGCCGTTAATTGTTCCACCAGGACAAAAGACCCAGTCCTGGCTCACTGACGGATCCCTGCAAAAGAGACGAGCACTTTATCAGTCGATAAGTTATGAACACTGATATTAACCAGTTTTCTTAGCTCCGTGAAAATTAGAGAAAACATTCACGGAATGTTCAAACATTCTTGGAATGTTACTTTTGAATGTTCTTGGAACCAGTAGCGTTAAAAAAAAAAAAGAGCATCCAACTCAAATGTTTTTTTGCGTTTACGTTTTTTCCAAACGTTCTATTAACCTTGCCACAACATTCCCTGTTAGCTGGGACGTTATTCCAAAGAGAAGTTGTGAACGGAACTCATATACGCACTACGAGTGTGTAGGGAGCCTCTTTCTGCGCCGCGGCGTCCTCCGGGCCTGCGGGTGGCGCTGTGCTGGTGGTGCTGGCTGCACTCGGGGCCTCCTTCTCAGTGCTGGGACCGGTGGGTGATGTGTCGATGAAGACCTCGTCCACGACCCGGAAGCGGATCTCCTCACCCTGGTCCATGTAGAGGTCGTGCGTGCCCTCGTCCGTTTCGTACTCCCACATCCACACCTGCTCCGCCTCATCACTGCGGCAACCGTGAAGGAACACAGCACGATGGGTAGATGAACACACCAATCAGGCATAACATTATGACCGGTACTGTTGGAGCACAACGAGTTTGAGGTGTTGCATCGGCCTCCAAAATTCCCCAGATCTCAATCCAAATCGAGCATCTGTGGGATGTGCTGAACAAACAAGTCCCAGCCTCACAACTTACAGGACTTAAAGGATCTGCTGCTAACATCTTGGCGCCAGATACCACAGCAGACCTTCAGGGGGTCACACAATATTAGGTCATAATGTTATGCCTGATCGGTGTGTATATAACATACACAAAAGTATTAAGTTTAGAAGTGATAATTCAGGATACAATTTAGCCGGTTGCTGTAGTGACTCTGGCGGGATTATGATGTCATCAAAGAATCCGAGGCTCACTGTGGAATCAAAAACAATCATATTCCAATGATTTATGAATTTCATTTTGCATTTTTTTTTTATGTATTTGGCAGGCGCTTTTATCCAAAGCGACTTACAGTGCCCTTATTACAGGGACAATCCTCCTGGAGCAACATGGAGTAAATTGCCTTCCTCAAGGACACACTGGTGGTGACCGCTGGGATCGAACCAGCAACCTTCTGCATATCAGCTCCATGGTTTAACCCACTGGACCACCATCTCATATTTGTTATTATTAAATTTTGAATTATTCAAATCAAATCTGAAAATCTACTGGGATAAAGGCGTGGCTGTGAATATGAACTGTAATTATGAGTATATAAGTTAATTTATTAGACAGTGGTATTTTAGTATCATTACTGTATATTATTGTTTTTTTATATTTTCCATACATTTAACACATTGTAAATTTGAGCAGTTTTTGCTTTTTAAAAATTATTTAAATATTTTTTAGTAGAGTTTAACTAATGTTAAACTTAAATGCAATAAGGTCATTTTTAGGGCTGTAATCTCCCAGTCGATTAGTCGATTATTAGTCGATACGTTCTGGCTCGACCAAAATTCTGATTGGTCGATTTTTGGCCGTGTTCATTTGATCAGGTGGAGAGCACTAACTGCTAATGGGGGTGTTTTCAGAGCAGCCCTGTTCCACAGGTAACAGTCTGTCTTCAGGACACCCCCCTTGTTTCCACTTCTTTTGGATTAGCCCAACCCACTGGAGAAGAGAGACAGATTAGCGTTATGCTACTTTGCTGTATTTTATTTATTTAATTGTGAGAGCGTTTTCCTAGTCAGTCTCTTCTACCATGTCAACAAAGACATCAGCAGTGTGGCAGCATTTTTAAAAAATAGAAAATGGGGAAAAAATACGAATGCAAATTTTGCAAGGAACAGTTTGCACCTCACAGCTCGACGACAAACATGTCACATCACCTAAAGACGGTCAGCTAACTCGCCTGCGTTAGGTTGCCCCGTCTGTTTTGAGTTGCCCCGTCCCTTTTATCAAAATGTTTCAAAACATAAAACGCATTTTTTGCCCGTTTGCGTGTTTATTGTTTTACTACTTACACAATTATTTTAATGAAGTATATGTAATTATATTATTGATATAAAGAGTGTAGAGTAAAAAAAAAAAAAGCTTTTTCTTTTATTTATTTTATTTATATTGTCAATGTCATTTATTTAAAAGGTTTGGCATGCTGACCAGAAAGATTTTTTGGTTTATTGACAAACATTATCTTTAAAGCACTTTAACTTTGCATTTGTAGTCAGCAGAGCCAAATCATTACTAGATTTTTCTATAGATATTTATTTTATATATTCTATTTATATTCTAATATTCCAGTGTTTGTCATGTTTTGACAATAAAGGATGATTTAAATCCACAGTTAACTGTCTGTTTTCTACATCTTTCACTCAGGAGCAAAAATATGCCTTTAAACTTTAAAGAAATAAAGATTTGACATTTATCGTGATAATTATCGATATCGACTGATATGGAAAATTATCTCGTGATCACTTTTTTGGGCCATATCGCCCAGCCCTACATATGACAAAAGCAATTGTATAAGCAATTGGAATTGCATATTCCTCAGAAGTTCTTGTGATGAAATCACTAGTTGACATCATAGCCTATGATTTCTGAAAATATAGTGCTATGATATTGCGCAGGTGCAGATTTAATATACTGCAAATAGCCTACTAGCTTTTTATGTTTATTTATAATTCATTTAGGCAGTCAACAAGGCCACCAAGTACTGCGCACAGTTCACAGCTAATTAATTTAACGTTTTTTTTTCCTAACGTCATTTTTAGCCGATTTTTAGTCGACCAAGATTTTCTTTGGTTGATTACAGCCCTAGTAATTTTTAACAATCGAATTTTCAAGAAACGAAAATGTTTTTAGGTATGATTTTAGTTCACTATAACAGCAAAAGAGAGCAAAGCATGATGGGTGTTTTGTGCGGCCCCTCTCACCGTGAACGCCCTCTGCACTGCAGCCTTTAATCTTTCCCACCAGAATGGCGTCCAGGAACGGGTGGAAAACCACGTATCGAAAGTGAACTGCAGGAGAGAGAGAGAGAGAGAGAGAGAGAGAGAGAGAGAGAGAGAGAGAGAGAGAGAGAGAGAGAGAGAGAGAGAGAGAGAGGGTTTGTCTTGACCGTGTGAATGCAGTGAGTACAGTAGCCGCGTTTCCGTTACCCTTCAAATTGCGCAAATTGAAATACGCCCAATGGAAACGCAGGCCCTGGCAGCAGTGTGTCACCGCACCAGGTGACCTGTAAATGCAAATGTTTCACTGTTTCCATTGCAGTTTTGCAAAAATGTCCTTTTTCGAATTGCCTGAAAAACCACCTTATGGGAGCGAAATTGACGCACATTATTTTCCACTCAATTAAGTCGTAATAACGAGATGTTATGTCATTTGACAACATCTTTTCTCGTAATAAACGAGAAATACATAAATTTTCTCCTAATAAGGACAGTGGCGTAACTTTAACCTAGTAATGACAGACCCCGGTGCAGCCACAAATATCATAACTATCTACAGGCCTCCTGTAATTAAGACATATATTCAAGAAATGTATTAAAAACAGAAAGACGCCATAGTTTCAGCCTTACTCAAAGACCAGTTACGCACGTCAATCCATTCCAGACGACCTTGGTTTGCTTCTTATTTATTAAATACACAGGCAATTAGTTGATGAAACATTGATCAAAATTAAAATATAATGTATACAAAACGAAATTCACTTTAAAGAAAGACTTTCTAGAAAACAAAGCTTAATGAAGTGGTCAAAATCATGTGTGACCGCACTCCATGTCTCCAGCGCATCTTATGATGTAGCATATCTTACTCAGGCTCACTTTTCATAATCAACATATGAAATTTAATAAAATAATATTATAGACTGTGTTTTCTTTAACCCATGGCCGACGAAGGTCTCTGCGCGTTCTGATGGATTTCTTTCCTTTATGACATCGGACACACCTCACAATACTCCGTCATTTTTAGCCATACTGAAGTGCAAGACATCATTATAAACTATAAACCGTCTACTTTTATTTGTGTACACTCACAATAACAACGAAGGCTGTGGATTATTTTGCATGCACTCCAAACGCTGCCTTAAAGCTGCACTATGTAACATGTTATCAGTAAAATATCCTAGGCCAGTGTCATATATTTTGTTGAGTTGAGTACTTACAATATTCCAAATGTTTCCAACTATTTGTAAATGGTGAGATGCTATTTTACAGAGGAACCAGGACGTGTGAGGGCGTGGCCTGTCGATGACATCATATCCGCGTTCCCCTGGTTTTATTCTGCAGAAACGCTTTACTCTCACTGCAGTGTGAACAAGTGTCAAAGCAGCCGGCGAGAGAACGCACAGTTCATATTTCCAACAAAGTAAAATAAAGGAGTGCTAAAAAAAAAAATATGTGGCAGCAATGCGTCACAATAACCTGGCGTATCAATATTCTTTACAGATGATGGTATGTTTGGACCGAAGACGAGACAGAGTTCTTTATTAAACTCATAACAGACTAAAAAATTACATGAATATTGGATTCTAAACAAAGAAATGCCACAATTTATCAAGACTTTGAAGCAGATCTGAGGGAGAAACACCCAGAAACACCTCATATGTGCCGCCCCATCAATGCTTGGATAACACACACGTCTCCTTCCATTAAAAATGATGGCTAGTGCGGTGGCTGAGATATACATAAACCTAACAACATGCGCAAAAGTTTTGTGCAAATCTGTAATGGAAACGCGGCTGGTGATGCTGTACCTTTAGTGTGAGACGCTCCGTCTCCAGGGAAGATGTAGGAGTCCTCCAGTTTAGTGATGTCATACAGACAGATGCACAACCCCACGTTATACACCACCTGCAGACACGCATGAGCAGATCATGTGCTTGAGGAGTGCTTGACATCTCGAGAAACATGAATTATTAATAACTGTTCAATGCTAAAATGTTTATTTACATCTTGACAAATATGTTTTGATGAACTGAAGCTCTGACATTTACATGGTTGCTGTTTTTGTCCCCATGTTTACAGTCTTCTTCCACTTTTGTACTCCATTTAGGTACTTTTTAGGTCTAATTAGGAACATTTAAAATGTCGTCTTTGTTTTTCTGCTGTTATTCATCTAAAAATTATTTTAAAAAATTATATTAAGTCACAAAGATCAGATTGAGTGCGTTTGTATTTGTAAAATATTATCATAATTCTCAAATATTGAAGGTAATGCTCTAATCTTAAAGGGTTAGTTCACCCAAAACTTATCCCATAATTTTCACTCTTCAGCCGGAACTAGACTCGTGTACGGCCGTTACCTGAAGCCAGTGATTATAGTTTATAAAGTTTTAAATGGATATTTTTCTTACATAAACGCACCATTTTGCTTCAGAAGGCCTTTATTAACATCCCAGAGCAGTTTTATGATGGATAGATGCACTTTTATGATGGATAGATGCAGTTATATGATGGAAAGATGCAGTTATATGATGGATAGATGCACTTTTATGATGGATAGATGCAGTTATATGATGGATAGATGCAGTTATATGATGGATAGATGCAGTTATATGATGGATAGATGCAGTTATATGATGGATAGATGCACTTTTATGATGGATAGATGCAGTTATATGATGGATAGATGCAGTTATATGATGGATAGATGCACTTTTATGATGATAGATGCACTTTTATGATGGATAGATGCAGTTATATGATGGATAGATGCACTTTTATGATGGATAGATGCAGTTATATGATGGATAGATGCAGTTATATGATGGATAGATGCAGTTATATGATGGATAGATGCAGTTATATGATGGATAGATGCACTTTTATGATGGATAGATGCAGTTATATGATGGATAGATGCACTTTTATGATTGATAGATGCAGTTATATGATGGATAGATGCACTTTTATGATGGATAGATGCAGTTATATGATGGATAGATGCACTTTTATGATGGATAGATGCACTTTTATGATGGAAATATGCAGTTATATGATGGATAGATGCACTTTTATGATGGTAGATGCAGTTATATGATGGATAGATGCAGTTATATGATGGATAGATGCAGTTATATGATGGATAGATGCACTTTTATGATGGATAGATGCAGTTATATGATGGATAGATGCAGTTATATGATGGATAGATGCAGTTATATGATGGATAGATGCACTTTTATGATGGATAGATGCAGTTATATGATGGATAGATGCAGTTATAAGATGGATAGATGCACTTTTATGGATAGATGCAGTTATATGATGGATAGATGCACTTTTATGATGGATAGATGCAGTTATATGATGGATAGATGCAGTTATATGATGGATAGATGCACTTTTATGATGGATAGATGCAGTTATATGATGGATAGATGCACTTTTATGATGGATAGATGCTGTTATATGATGGATAGATGCAGTTATATGATGGATAGCTGCAGTTTTATGATGGATATATGCAGTTTTATGATGGATAGATGCAGTTATATGATGGATAGATGCACTTTTATGATGGATAGATGCAGTTATATGATGGATAGATGCACTTTTATGATGGATAGATGCAGTTATATGATGGATAGATGCAGTTATATGATGGATAGATGCACTTTTATGATGGATAGATGGATAGATGCACTTTTATGATGGATAGATGCAGTTATATGATGATAGATGCAGTTATATGATGGATAGATGCAGTTATATGATGGATAGATGCAGTTATATGATGGATAGATGCAGTTATATGATGGATAGATGCACTTTTATGATGGATAGATGCAGTTATATGATGATAGATGCAGTTATATGATGGATAGATGCACTTTTATGATGGATAGATGCAGTTATATGATGGATAGATGCAGTTATGATGGATAGATGCACTTTTATGATGGATAGATGCACTTTTATGATGGATAGATGCAGTTATATGATGGATAAATGCAGTTTTATGATGGATAGATGCAGTTTTATGATGGATAGATGCAGTTATATGATGGATAGATGCACTTTTATGATGGATAGATGCAGTTATATGATGGATAGATGCAGTTATATGATGGATAGATGCAGTTATATGATGGATAGATGCAGTTATATGATGGATAGATGCAGTTATATGATGGATAGATGCAGTTATATGATGGATAGATGCACTTTTATGATGGATAGATGCAGTTATATGATGGATAGATGCAGTTATATGATGGATAGATGCACTTTTATGATGGATAGATGCACTTTTATGATGGATAGATGCACTTTTATGATGGATAGATGCACTTTTATGATGGATAGATGCAGTTTTATGATGGATAGATGCAGTTATATGATGGATAGATGCACTTTTATGATGGATAGATGCAGTTATATGATGGATAGATGCAGTTATATGATGGATAGATTCAGTTATATGATGGATAGATTCAGTTATATGATGGATAGATTCAGTTATATGATGGATAGATGCATGGATAGATGCAGTTATATGATGGATAGATGCACTTTTATGATGGATAGATGCAGTTTTATGATGGATAGATGCAGTTTTATGATGGATAGATGCAGTTATATGATGGATAGATGCACTTTTATGATGGATAGATGCAGTTATATGATGGATAGATGCAGTTATATGATGGATAGATGCACTTTTATGATGGATAGATGCAGTTATATGATGATATATGCACTTTTATGATGGATAGATGCAGTTATATGATGGATAGATGCACTTTTATGATGGATGGATAGATGCAGTTATATGATGGATAGATGCAGTTATATGATGGATATATGCACTTTTATGATGGATAGGTGCAGTTATACGATGGATAGATGCAGTTATACGATGGATAGATGCACTTTTATGATGGATAGATGCAGTTATATGATGGATAGATGCACTTTTATGATGGATAGATGCAGTTATATGATGGATAGATGCACTTTTATGATGGATAGATGCAGTTATATGATGGATAGATGCACTTTTATGATGGATGGATAGATGCAGTTATATGATGGATAGATGCAGTTATATGATGGATAGATGCACTTTTATGATGGATAGATGCACTTTTATGATGGATAGATGCAGTTATATGATGGATAGATGCACTTTTATGATGGATAGATGCACTTTTATGATGGATAGATGCACTTTTATGATGGATAGCTGCACTTTTATGATGGATAGATGCAGTTATATGATGATATATGCAGTTATATGATGGATAGATGCACTTTTATGATGGATAGATGCAGTTATATGATGGATATATGCAGTTATATGATGGATAGATGCACTTTTATGATGGATAGATGCAGTTATATGATGGATATATGCAGTTATATGATGGATAGATGCACTTTTATGATGGATAGATGCAGTTATATGATGGATAGATGCACTTTTATGATGGATAGATGCAGTTATATAATGCAGACAAACCTGTAATAATTATGTTAAATAATGTACTTTATACATTTAATCTCACTTTATTATTATGTCTTGGCTGCTGAGCTTCATTTGAAAAACAAGTAAGCATTAAAAAATAATAATAATAAAGTAACGGAATTCGTTACTTTTTAGGGAGTAACGCGATATTGCAATGCATCGCCTTTTAAAAGTAACTTCCCCCAACACTGGTCATGATGAAGCATTAGTTTTGAAGGCTCAATAATGACAGATAGTGTTGATCTCTCTTCACCTTGTTGGCGAGTTTCTTGTTGAGCTCTTCGGCGATCGCGTCGTTCAGCTGCCGGTGGAAACTCCACGGAGGAATCCGGACCGTGTCCACCATCTCCACCAGCACGAACATCCTCGACACCCGAACCCGAACTCTGACCCCGCGAGGAGAAGAACATCTATCAGCCCCTGATGTATGTGATATCCTGCGCTAGTTTCTCTGTCATATTACCTCTCAGTCCTCCTGAAGCTTCGGCAGCCCGCGTGTGAGCAGACAGATGCTATCCAGCTCCTCCGGTTTATACATTTACACTATTAATAATCTATAATCACTCATGATTTGAGCGCACGGCATGACAACAGCCACACATGTGTGGAATCATTCACGACAGCGGCTGACGCTTTACGACACTGACGTCACGGTGAAAAAAAGTGGACCCTCTTTTTATTTAATAAAAGATGTCGATGCTATTTCAATTATTTAAATATCTTGCTTTACAGCGCTGTAACAAAATATGATTTAGTTAATTTCAGAATTGTATTGTAAGTTTGTTTACCTATAATTTTGTAATTGTATTGGTTGCACTGTCCCTTTAAATGCCCTCCCTCGACTCCCTCGGCTAATTCTTATTTTAATTCTTTAAACGATCGTCCCAGTGTTTGCATTCCTCCTAAAACACCTGCTATATATCAACCATGTAGTATATTTGGCATCAGTAGCTGAAAAAAATGTTTATGAACACAGTTCAGTCATTCAGAAACACATCAGAGACTGTGTAAATGTTTAGACACTTGGTTCAGCATCGTCATGACAACATGCGAACATTTTGACCTAAATAAGTCTTATAGCTTGATTTATGAGACATTGCTGTTGAGTTTCGGAGTGTGTAGGCTAGTAAACAAACATGACAAGATAATATGCACTTTATTATTTGTGTTTGAGTCTTTAGGATGACGTCAAGTTACATTTAATGTTCGTAGACCTTTTTTAAAATTGATGTAATGACTTTGCAATAACGTGTCGCTGCTTTATTATGTTCTTTGGAAACTCCAATTCCCATCATGCACGTCGAACACGCTGACGCAAACGTGACCACGCCCCCTGTTGAGTGGACGCTGCTCTCGACCAATACATCCGCTCCTCGCGTTTCCCAGCCAATGGCTGCACTGTTGCTACGACATCTTTTATTTTTAGCCTTCCGCAGCACAGCCTCGCATATGGAAACATTATTTCGCCAAATTAATTAGAGACCAAGTGAAATAACCATAAAGCGGCGTTTGTTGGAACAACAATATCTCTGAGACAAACAAACATGTCGAATCAACATATGGATAATAAAATAGTTAAAATGTGCTATAGTAAAAGTAAACATAGCTTAATTTGTCTGTAAAACAAGTATAATAATATTATTTTGAAAGTTTCAGTTTTCACTTTAGAACATTTTATCAAACTTATGACGCTTTAATTATTGCCCCCCCCCCCCCACACACACACACACTCATATATATATATATATATATATATATATATATATATATATAGGGACAGTGCAACCAATACAATTACAAAATTATAGATAAACAAACTTACAATACAATTCTGAAATTAACTAAATCATATTATATATTTTGTTATAAGTCTTTAGCAAATTATTAACGTTTTTCTTTGTATTCTGTTGACAATGCTTTTGTTGTTACATTTTGCGTATTAGCGTGTATATATATATATATGTATGTTGTGTATATATATCCATATGTTGTGTATATATATATATATATATATATATATATATATATATATATATATATATATATATCTCGATATGTTGTGTATATATATATATATATATATATATATATATATATATATATATATATATATATATATATATATATATATATCGATATGTTGTGTATATATATATATGTATGTTGTGTATATATATCCATATGTTGTGTATATATATATATATGTATGTTGTGTATATATATATATATATGTGTGTTTTGTGTGTATATATATCCATATGTTGTGTGTATGTATATATATATATATATATATATATATATATATATATATATATATATATATATATATATATATATATATATATATATATATATATGCTAATACACAAAATGTAACAACAAAAGCATTGTCAACAGAATACAAAGAAAAACGTTAATAATTTGCTAAAGACAGAAAAAGAAAAACAAGAAAGATAGGAGGGAAAAACAAATACAAAAATATACACCAATTAGAGTACAAATTAAAGGCATTACAAATTGAAAAAGCTCCTCTGGCTCTCTATTGCCTGAAGATGAAATGGTACTATTTAAAATCGTTTTAAAATACAAGAAACATATGTTCGATGTTGGCGAATTTACATTTAAACGTGCAAAGCAGAGACATTAAACTCACAACAAAGCACACCTTTATACTTCACTAGAGTCACAATCATAGTGTCCTACAATAATGCCATTAAAAGTTACGGTTGAGGGATAGTATTACTGTTGTTATTATTGCGCGCAGGTCTAATCAGTAAGTAGTTCCGGCTGAAAACACGTCATAGCGGGAGGGCGGAGCCTGAGCGCGCGCTGCGATATAAATGCGCGAGGCTGCCAAACAGTGAAGTTTACAGGGGCGCGTGCGGGAGAGGGGAGACGTCACGCCATGCATAAACATAAAATGAAATAAAAATTACAGTAAAAGTGCGTTTCAGTCAAACGCGACGGAACGCAGCGCTTCTATGCGAGGGATCTCTTTAACGCATGATTGCTAATACTCATATAGGAGGCGCAGGAGAGACACACACGCTTTGAATCAGTAAGTGCTTGATTTATAATCATAAAGAATAAGCATTTGTGCTGGACTTCGTGTTGCAAGGACACGCTCGTGGTCTCTGTGTTTATTTTGAATGACTGACTGATGAGCTGTCGTCCATTTTAGATTGTAGAGAGGAAACCAGTCTAAAGATATAATGATGGATAATTGATAGGCCTGATATCTGAGGTGCAGATGTATTGTGTTGGCATTTAATGTGTGTTTGCACAGATGTCCTTGGCTTTAATGGTGTGCTGAGAGGACTAATACAGGCCAAAGGTTTGGCTGTGAGTGTGTAACAGAGCTGCTGTGTGTGTGTGTGTGTGTGTGTGTGTGTAAGCTCGTTTGTAACTTCAGGGAACATGTTGTTCTGGGAACATTATAGTTTTTTGTGAATTGTTGAAAACCGTGCAAGGCGAATTATGATGTCCAGGATTTACAGATCTGAATTAAACCCTTGTGGATCATTAAGTTTTCATGTTGCATGTGTTGGAAAAGCCTTTCTTTAAGGGAACCCCCGACACACACACACACACACACACACACACACACACACACACACACACACACACACACACACACACACACACACACACACACACACACACACACACACACACACACACACACACACACACACACACACACACACACACACACACACACACACACACACACACACACACACACACACACACACACACACACACACACACACACACACACAGTGTTTCTGTTGTTGTCATGTAACCCTATTAACAATGTGTTGTTTTGGATGGTTCAGCGTTTGGGTCCATAATAATAATAATAATAATAATAATACTGAGATGACTGACTAGGAAGTAGGGTCCCTACTTATTATTATTATTATTATTATTATTATTAAGTAGGGACCCTACTTCCTACCCTAGTCAGTCATCTCAGTATTATTATTATTATTATTAAAGTTAAACTGGGATGACTGACTACTGGTTGTTGTGTGTTGAAGCTGATGTGATTCAGATAATGTGAAATGTGTCTAATACAATTTGGTCAAGTAAACCTTTCTGTCAGACGCGCATAAATGCGTTTGATCAAACGTTGACATTGAGTGACATTGAATGCCCGAAAGAATATATTTTCACAAATTAATTATCCTCGTTTAGTTTATCATATAAATTACTGATATCAACACATTGTGTAGCTAAATGACCGCTGATGATATCGAGCTTATATATTTTTGATTTTGTACAGTTACAGCTGGTTGTTGTTGTTGTTATTATTTTACGCGATGTGATTAAAATAATTACACAAGGAAATGGTCAAATCAGTTAAATCCTCTAGTGTCCATATCTCTAAAACGCGTTTTAAATTCGTGTAATAAATATGAAATGACAACAGTGCTGTTATTTATGATTTATTGGCCTATTAACGCATCTCTTTTATGGACGATCATCGTTATTTACCGGCAGTGAGCCGTCCTCATATGCTCTGAAACTCATCGCGGATCCGCGTTTATTATAAATAAACCGATTGCGGTGCATTTAATGTACGGGTTTTAGCAGAGCTTATCAGTGTTTTGAAAACGCGGAGGCGTCACATCAACATTCACACGCGCGGTGATGACGTCAAACGCAGTGGCGCGGTGCATGCCGGGAGGTGTAGTTTTTCCCCCCTTTTCTTAAACGTGCCTTCAACCGCACCATTTTTATCAGCACTTTCTACGGTTCCCCCCTCAGATGTTTAAGTCTTGAAGTGGATAAATTATAATCTTTTACAAAAAGTGAATTGTTGTCATCAGACGCATTCGTTTTTGTTTATTAAAGGTCTCATTTTAAATTTCAATTTCATCTCAATTTCATCTGTAGGTAAGCTATAAACCTTTGGTTATTTCCTGAAGAGCGTAAACTCTGGCACTCTTTCACTATTGGTACTTTAAATTCCCCTTTTAATGTCAAACATGGAATTAAAGCTAGTGCGAGTAAGACCGAGTACTACATTTGGTGTCGAAATGTTCCTCTCTTAGCACATGTAATCCTAAGTGCTTTAGCCAATGGGACAGATGAGGGATTTCATGAAGATTATCATGGATTGGTACCTTGGCCTCAGCATCTGCTGAAACAAATACGCATGGCGTGGTTATATTTGTCTAACTGGTCTGTCTTTGTCTTCCCAGAGTCTTTGAAGAAACTGGATCTTGGAGAGCTGCTGTCCAGTCTTCGTTCGTCAGGCCCGGTTCTGGCAACTGGTCTGTTCAGAGGGACTTCAGGGTGAAGATTTTTTTAAAAGATCAACTGGTCTCTCTCAATCACTTTTAAGCAATTTCTAAGCAACGATCCCAAAATCAGAGACCCTTGCTTTTAAGGCTAAGACTAAAGACTTTTGACTTTATATTTTCTAGAGATGTTAGGACGGCCGTAGGTCCCTGTATCGCCCAAAAAACTTCCAAGAAATAATCAAAGTCATCATGCATCTGGAGGTGAAGGTTGCGTTGAACTTCATCGTGTCGTATTTGTACAACAAGCTCCCGCGCCGCAGGGCAGATCTGTTTGGCGAGGAGTTGGAGCGTATCCTGATGTCCCGTTTCGAAGGTCACTGGTACCCCGAGGCACCTTTACGTGGTTCTGCCTTCCGCTGCCTCCATCTGGGGGCTCCTAGGGACCCCGTGGTGGAGCTGGCGGCCAGGAGAAGTGGTCTGGACACAGAGGAGGTCCGAGCCAACGTTCCCCCCGAGCTCAGCATTTGGATCGACCCTTATGAGGTGTCCTACCAGATTGGGGAAAAGGGTGCAGTTAAAGTCCTCTACATGGAGGAGCCGGTAGGTTTAGGGGGCGACGCCGAAAGGTCCGATGTCATGCTCCAAGGAGACCTGGAGTTTGAGGAGGTCAAGAATCTGGGCTTTAACCCAGAGGCTCAGGTGTTTGTTCCCATCGGTGGCCAGGTGTCGCCAGTCATGCTACCATCGCTCTCCTGTTCGCCTACCCCACTTTCTACCTCATCTTGCCCAGGGCTGTTCGGTTACATTGCTCCCAGCACTCCCACCAACCCCAGCGCTCACTCCTCCAACACATCGACCCCGTCGCCGCCGAGCGCCAGCCTAATTTACCCTCCTCCGCCCAACTCCCGGCCCACACCTCAACCAATCACCTTCACCACGGCCAGCTTCGCCGCCACCAAATTTGGCTCCACGAAAATGAAGAAGTGCGGGAACCCTGGGGCTAGTTCTGTTGTCGTCGTAGCTCCCCAGCAGAGGATGCTCACCCGCTCGCCCAACACTATCTCCCCGCCGGGGCTGGTCAAGCACAAACCCCTTTCCCTCTCCATGCACTCCCTGGCTGGACCCATCCCAAGCCAACTGTCTCCGAATGCCAAAGAGTTTGTGTTTCCCGTTTCCCAGAGGCCCCTCTACTTCGACGCAGAAGTTGCGCCAATGACCGCGTTCCAGGCTCCGCACCCACACGCTTCCTTCGATCCGTTCTCCAGTCCCCCACCAGGCCAGGCTGTGGGAATCATCGGGGGCAGCAGTGGGATTTCCTTCATGGATAAACCTCCATTTGTGGAAGGACTCGGATACAACCTGCAGTACTCCGGCCAAGCCTTTCAACCCGTGGTGTTGGCCAACTAAAGTCTCAGAGGACACGGTTTTCTTTTCTCCTTCATGAATCATTGTTCCCACCACCACCAATGCAAAGCAAGAGTATTATGACTACTAATTGAGTATTACTTGTGATTGTTTCTTTACCGTTCATTCGTTTCTTGTTTCATGAGATGTCGTTGGAGTAACCAGCCTCCTGTTGCACAGGTGTTTTTGCGTTCGAGTCACTTGATCATGGTGTCTTTTCCCCAAATGTTTGTCTACATAATCTGACGATTTCTGCTACTTTTTAAAAAAAATAGATTCTAGGGGAAAAAAAGCTAATATTCGAATGCTAAAAAGGGATTTTTGGCATGGGGGGGCGGGGTTTATGTTCATACTCTGGAGATATCAGCCACGTTAATAGTTCGGTCACACCTCAGTGGTCATAATTGAGGACTTGTGGTAATTTTATGACTTGTTCTATGGTCTAATGTGGGTCATGACTAGCAACTTTAGGACACTTCTTTTTCCGTTTGAACACATCAAGCCAAATCCTGATGAAACCAGCCAGTGTTGGAACCCTTTTCTAATGCGTCGCATCTCTCGGATCTCGTAAATTCAGCCAGTTCGAACGATTGGAGGATTGCTCTGATTGGTTTCGCTCTCTTGCACGTAGGTTCCCGGTCAGAAGTGCGTGACTGTACCGGTTTAGATATATTTTGAAGGGATGTGGCACGAGATTAAAGAGACCCCTCAGATTATCTCTCCAGCATGTTGAATTGAATGCATTATATGTGTGTTCCAGAGGTCTTAAATCGTGGGAGAGATGCCGCCGTGAAAAATTGCACTTTGTTTTCTCCGCTCTCGGACTCTGAATGTTATACCTCATATATTCTGACTGCAGTGGCTGTGTTTTAAGTCGTTCTCGAATCTTCTTGAAGGTAGGAGCCTTATGGCGGCTTCCTTTTAGGACATCACTTCCCCCTCAGCGCTCCGTCCTGCCGCGTTGCACTTTACGCATCGGGTCCTTCGGAAACTCCCGTAAGGCCTCACAATAAACTCTATATGCTATATGCTAAAGGTCCTTTACTTGCCCTTTAATGCCACTTATGTCTGAACTATAGCTTGGTAATGTAGTTTAAAGATTGTATTAAAAATGAATGGTTTGGGGTGAGACTGTGTGTACGTCCTGACCCTGTTGTGACGTCCCTCCCCGACATTGAAATGTGAACGTTAGCTTCATGAATATTTCATTTGGGGTGGGCGGGGGTTTAGATTTCTCTATAAATGCTATGACTGGGTGTATTTTTACATTTGTTTGTAATTTATTTACAATTTTCTATATTTTTTTTCGTGTTTTTTCAAAAGAGTTATCTATGGCATTTATAAAGCAAATTAAAGAGATATATACCATGATGACATGAATATGTATATATTTCTTATGTTTGAGATCTTTTGTTTAGTTTCTTACGTGCTGAAGTTATTTTTTCAGAAATAACTATATGATGAATATAAATATATGCAAGATGAAAATGACTAATAAAAATGTGTTTAACAATCCAGTTTGATTTTTCTTAAGTATGTTAATTATTCCAGAGCATGACTGTGTACTTTATAAACCTCACATCGTCCCACATGTTCAAACCCAAAACGTTAAGATAATGGTCTGTTTAGATTTAGATCTTGCATTGGCTAAATTATACATTTTTAATAATATTGATAATGTCTATTCTAATTGGAGAACAATCCTAATATGCAGTTTGAGGATTTTTGATTGTATCGCAATGTAATACAAAATAAAACTGAACCCACAGTTCCTGAAAACGCCAATAAAAGTCTTTCAGTTTATCATCAGTTAAATCAGGGGTGTCCAAACCTTTCTTTAAAAGGGGGCCAGATTCGATGTTGTGGACACGCCTGGGGGCCGGTCCCTTTTCTATTTTATATTTATATATATCTTTGAAACATGACCGATTTGACAAAAGCTTGAGCTGACAGTAGCTTGTAACAATATCTATAAAAGTTTTAAAGAGTACAATTTAAATATCATTACTGAGTTAGAACTCTATTCTTATTTAAACGAACGAGTGCTATCACCTCAGGTAATACCACACTGCAAAAAATGTTTTTCTTACTTAGGATTTCTGTCTTTTTTTCCAGCCCAAATATCTAAAAATTCTTAAATCAAGATGAGTTTACTAAGGAAAATGCCAAATTTCTTGATTCAAAATGAATTGAGTTTTTGCTTAAAACAGGCTAAATGACCTGCCAATGGGGTCAGAAAAATAATCTTGTTTCTGTTTGGGACAAAAACAAGATTATTTGTCTTACCCCATTGGCAGATATATTTGCTCGTTTTAACCAAGAACTCACTTCAATTTTATTTTCCAGAAAACAAGAAAAAATATCTAATGTCATTTAACTTATCTAGTGAATGCATCTTGATTTAAGAATTTTTAGATAATTTTAGACTAGAAACCAGACAAAAATACTAAATAAGGGCATTTTTGCACTGCACACGTGGCAAAAAGTAAAAAATATTATTTCTATACCTATCTAGAATTGCTTTATGATATTTAGTCTATAAACATGAATACAAATGAACAAAACTGCACGTTTATGACAAATAGTCTGCAATTTGGCCTTTATTACTCATTTAATACATATACATTAATAAATAAAATTAGATATTGAACTACATTTCTGACAAATTACCACGTTTACAGTAAGTGTTACCACAGTAAACCCATGATAAACGTTGGTGAATTGTTGGTTGAAACTGGAACGGCTCATTATTTCTCCTGATTTGCACGTTAGTGTTGTTAAGTCAGTGTTGTTTAACTTGCGTTAAACTAAATTAAATCACCAAGAGATTTGCAGCTTGTACCGGAGACCTTTTTTGTTTTTATTTTATTTTTTTGCTTGTGTTCGAACTCCAACTCTTCTCACGGGCTGTTTAGTGGTTGCGTGATCGAAACACTTGGCGAAACACTTGGCAAGTTTGTTCAGAGTCGGCGCTTGCGAGTATCGCTGTTTTGTTCCGCTTTTAGTGTGTTAATATTTCCCTAAACATGGCCTTAAATCTAGTACTGCCACCTTGTGTTGACATTGTGAAACTGCACGATTTGTGCATTATGCGTGGGCAGGCCACATAGAATATATTTTAATAGACACACTGCAGGCCGTTTGAAATTCATCCCTAGGCCGCATTTGGCCCGCAGGCCGGACTTTGGACACCCCTGAGTTAAATAGACCAGTATATGATGATTATATCTTTAACATTAATAAGACAACTCTTGCTTTTCTTTGCCATAACAAACACAGTTACAGCAGCCAGAGAAAAACGAACGTTAAAAACTCAAGTCAAACGACCCAACTAAAGCCAACACTGATCTCCATAATGGTGACTTCAACCCAACCTAGTATTTTCATTAAAACAACAACCTCTGCTGATTCTCAATAAGAGCTTCTGCAGACGTCTGACCGTAATAAAGTCAGTGTGGTTAGTAATGCTATCGACTGGGACTGGACTAGCATAGTTTTCGACTAGCTCTCTGATGAAGAGTATCCAGCTGAACCGTCTCTCCTCAGCAGGCCATTGTGCTAGAAACACTCCAACATGTCAGACTCTTGCGGAGATGTGTGTTATGATGTTCTCGTGCTGTTTTCCAGACCAGCTGTGTGAGCACAGATGAAGCTCAGGGTTATGACCTCTGACCCACAACCACAGCCAATCAAGATGCAGCACATGGGGTCTTTGCGATGTAATTTTCCAATGCCGTTCTAAAGGCATAATCTTCATTTGCACGACCTCCCCATGGCTGTTTAAATCAGTTTATTAGGATTTGTTTCTTTGCCTTTTGCATTATCAGTCCAGAATCTGTAATATTATATATAATGGTGTAATCGTAAACATGTTCAGGTTATATTACACCCCAAAAGGTGTTTAAAAAATTGCGTTTTTTTTTATTTATTAGAATATTAATTTTGAAAATTCTTATGGTCCTTCAAAGGAATTATTTATGTTTTCTTTTGATTTTGGGGTGAAATATGAGCCAGACGTGTTTTGTGAGGTTCACCAGGTCACACTTGTTCAAAAGTAATCTGATTGGTTTAGATAAAATCTTGAAAATGGGTCGTTCGAAAGAAAAACAGATTCTGAAATTGGGTTTGATCTGGATCAAATCATCTGTTTGTTGTTCAAAACTCAATAGAAAGATTGGGATACTTTCGATCCAAAAAAATAAAATAGGATTATCCTGATCCCAGCAGAAGGGTGGATTTCACAAAATCTAATTTTGGGTTTGATCTGGATCAAATCAGGAACAAAAATGGGCCAGTTGTTCAAAAAAACCCTCTTTAAATTAAATATAATATTTTAGTTACAGATATTTACAGCTGTTTAGGGGATTATTTTACGGCGCTAAAATCTCTTTTTTACTGTAGGCCACCGAAAGGCTTAATATAATGTATTCTAATGTATTACTTTAAAGGAACACGCCACTATTTTTGAGAGTTAAACAGTTGAGTTTTGCCGTTTTTTTATATCCATTAAACCGATCTCCGGGTCTGGCCGTAGCACTTTTAGCATAGCTTAGCATAGATCATTGAATCTGATTAGACCGTTAGCATCTCGCTCAAAAAAGACCAAAGCGTTTCGATATTTTTCCCATTTAAAACTCGACTCTTCTGTAGTTATCGAGTACTAAGACCGACGGAAAATAAGAAGTTGTGATTTTCTAGGCCGATATGGCGAGGAACTAAACTCTGAAAATAAGCTAACGTCCGTCAACATAACCAACACAAACTGATGATTTGATCCAGATCAAACCCAAGATTGGATTTTGTGATCTGATCCCAGAATCCTTTTGAACGACCCATTTTCAGGATCCGATCAGATTATTTTTGAACAACTGGCACCAAAATTTGGTCAAAAATACATTTGTAATTTTTAATTTTGCTCTTGATTAGTTTAACTGTTAAAGTAATACATTAAATATTAACCCTTTCAGCACAGTAAAGTAAAGTTAATATATTTGGCATTTGTAATGGAGTTGATATGCACACATCCTGGTCCTTTTGTCCTTTTTAACTGCTCAAACTATATTTTTGTCACTTCTCTTATTTTACATATCTCAAGTCTTAAAGAGAGAAAAGTTTTACGCACCACATTAACAACACAGTTTTACATTAATGTGGTTAAAGTCACACGTAAGGTTTTAAAAAGACCATTCAGAAACGCATAATTCATTTGAGGCTTTATTTATTTTTTGGGTGGGTTTTTTTGACAACATGAGAAGATGATGCATATTTTAAAAACACAATGACATCACAATAAACATTTATGGTTTTTATTTATATTGTAATTTAAATTAAGCATTTGCTGACAAACTGAACCTTTTTCTTTTATATTAAAGCAAATTAAGCTTTTGTTCATGGTAAAAGTTATTATAACTAAGCAAAAGTAAAGTTTCGTCTTATGACGACAGAAAATAAATCAAATAAGGTATAAATTTAACTAAATTTAATAAAATTAGTTTAGTCCAAAGTTAAAAATACGCTGGGATGTTATAGTAAAAAGTAGGTTTTTTTCCAAAATAAAAATGCTAGCTAGCTCAGAATAACTATTTTGATTAATATTAAAGTCTCAACCAAATCACTAGAGTAACATAAATTTATCTGTAACAAATAGTAATTGTTTTGTTTAGGTCGGTCCAAAGTACCTATAATTTTTTTCAATGTGGGAGGAAAAAACATAAGATGTACGAAAAATGAATTTTAATGTTTTGAAACTTTAAAGCTTGAGGTTTGTGCGAATGAATGCCAAGTTTCCTGGGGGAAAGAAACGTGTTTTAACATCAAATGTGTAAATGTTTATAGATTGAATGAGGCGCGCGAGTGTTTCATTCATTCTCACGTGTGTGTTAATGTCTCAGCAGCAGCGCGTGAACTATTATGTGGCGTTCACACCGGACGCGATTCGCGCAAATAATTCGCGCGAAGGTGGACGCTTGAACAATTTGAGTTTACTCGCGTGAAATTCGCGTGTGACAACTACACAACAGACGCGAATTCGCGTCATGGGAGGGGCTTCTATATGAGCCAGCTCGTCCCGGTCACATGACGTCTTTTTTGTAAAAAATACTACTATTAATGTGTGACAAAACGTAGTTTAAAGACTTTTTCAGGCGATAATATAGTTGTTTAAAGCTCAAATCTGTGGTTAATTTATAAAAAGAGTGCCTATTTGAGCATTTTATCTGGCGTTTTCGGAGTTGTGAGATCCAGGCGATCAGTGACATTCCGCGCTCGTTTACCCGGCGAGACCCGCCTTTCCTCGGCTAGTCCTTCTCACATTTGCCGCTGGCTCTGGCTCTTTTTTTCTGCTCCTGTCTCGTTGTGAAATGGCTCACTTGGCTCACAATAACTCACTTTCTTCCAAGCAAGATCCTTTTATTCCTGTTCCTGTAGTGATAGGATGATGTATCATACAGCTCCGGGTATCCACATACGGCCACGATTATCTTGTCCTCCATTGTTGTTGGGATTTCTGCCTCCGCTTGTAAATGCGTCACTATTAGAGCAAGCTCGTGATTGGTTAACGCGGCGCGAAATATCCGCCAGAGTTCAGATTTTTCAACTTGAGCGATTCGCATGTTCAAAACGCTCAATTCGCGCGAATCGCGCAAATCTCGCCGCCTCATTCGTGCGAATCTCGCCGCAGAATGCCATTTCGCGTCTCTGCATTGACTTAACATGTAAATCACTCTCGAGAATCGCGTCCGGTGTGAACGCACCATTAGGCTCGTTTCATCCTGAGACTTTATAATGCTCGACTTCATTCGGATCAGTGTCTCTGAAGCAGATGTTATGCAACATCACGCTGAGAATAATGAATCCGACGCAGTCACACACACACACGCCATTTCTTCCTGAGGATAGAACGCGCTTTAGCGGTTAAAAACGCAAACGCGGGAAAATGGAACAAAATACGCAGATTTTTAGAATGCCGCGTCACGCGCAACCGTTAAACGGTCCAGCGTGTGTTTACATTGAAAGATGGAAAAAGAAGCACAATGGAGTCGAAAATCGCGTTGTGTTTGAATTGTACTCCTCAGTTGTAAGTCGCTTTGGACAAAAGCGTCTGCTAAATGAATAAATGTAAATTTAAGTATACATTTCTGCACAAATACGCGCGTGTACGCGTCAGGTCATTCATCACCGAGTGACGCCACCAGGAGCAGCCAATCATCGCGCAGATCCATCGATGACCTCAACAATGTCAAATCATTGATATCTTCCTTTATTAATATGCATGATACAGGATAGTCATAACATACTGCATTACAAGACAGGAAAGTGTCTTTTTCTATAAAAACAACACTTTTTTTGTTTTAAAATTCTATTTTCTTAAAAAATGCAAGTTAAAGCTGCTGTCCGTAACTTTTTTTTGCGTTCAAGATTTACAAAAAAATATATGATAATTCTAAACCGTGCTTTTGTCTTACCCTGAATCATTATTGTACACTTATAATAAGTGTTTATATTGGGACTATTTCAGACCAGGCTGCGGAGGAGCACAGTCCCTGCGTGACTCGCCATAGACAAAACGGAGAGAAGTAGCTCCGGCTGCAATGTTCTTCCGCGACACGCGCGTGCGGTTCTAGTTTATTAACCGCTAGAGCGCCAAAAGTCACGAACTGCAGCTTTTAACTGTTTTATTTGTACTTTTATTAAAGACAGAAACGAGTTTGCTACATTTGAGCTTATAGTCTGGAGTTTATACAACAGATTTAAACGAAAACATCACAATTCAGTTTAAATCACACCTAGAAAAACAAGCATAGAGACGTCATTCTCGTACATTATAAACACAGTGACTGACAGGATAGAATGAAATCAACCAGGGTTAAAAAGAGCAGCACGCTCGTTTAAAACACAACAGAAATACCAAAATATGCAACAGTTTATCTAAACACACACGGACGAGAAGGACACGCCCACTGTGACATCATCATGCACTAACGACTCGTTAAAATGTGATATTTTCGCGTGTAACCCGTTTTTACAGAAACACAATCCTTCTTACGCATTACATTAGTTTTTAAAAAACATATATTAGTGCTGGCAATCGATTAATCGCATCAAAAATAAGAGTGCGTACTGCGTATAATTATGTATATATAAATACACACACACATACATGAATATATTTGTTTATATTATGTATATGTATTTAAACAATATGAGTACTTGCTTTTGATACTTTATTTGAACCAAATATTATTGCCTCGTTATTATATATGTATTTTAAGTCATTTTAAATGCTTGTGTCTGTTTTTATTTAAATAAGATATAAGATTACTCTGCAAAATAATCGGCAATGACAGCCCTAATATATATATATATATATATATATGAAAATAAATGATTCTGATGTTTTCATAGCTTCTTCAAAAGAAAGTGGTGTTCATGACGTTTATGAGCATTGAAAACAAACCACGTCAAAATCCATAAAACACCGTGGAAGCACGTTATGACTTTTAAAAACCATCCCTTTGAAAAACTAGTGAGATTAATGTCTCAAAACAATACAATCACATTTATGGTTTACAAATGCAAGAAGCGATCTAAAAAAAATGCATTGTTATTATTATTATTATTACTATAATGAATGAATGCATTATTAATTGGAATAAAAAAACCCAGGAAACATTTTGCAGATAAATGCATCCAAACATAACACCGACATTTAAAAACAATACAAACGCCCACTTGTTAGAAACATCTAGTCTGAGGTAAAGATGAGTCGTGTGTTATTGCCCTGGATTAAACCCTGAAAGCAGAACAGATCCGGTCTGAAGATGCGTCCCAGCCACCGCCACAAACACGGCGAGATCAGTCTGGAAGAACGACGCCACGGACACAAGCGTATTTACAGACTCCCGTGATCGGCACTCGTTTAAAGAATAACGAAAACAGTGCGTCATGCGCGTACAAACCTCCTGTACACAAACATAAGTAACGTGTCGAGTGCGCACGAAGACAGGAAACACACTAAAAACTAGCCGAGAGGTCACCGGCGCGCTCTCAGACTCTCGCTGGCGTCTTCTTTTGCCGACTTCTTCGCTCAGCCCACGTTGGCGTCTTCATCAAGAGCTCTAAACTCGCTGCTCGGGGCACATTTGGGGTGGTCGAGAGGGGCAGAATGAGGTATGAGGAGTTAAAGGTCATGCTGTGGTGTTTTATATTGTGCCCTTTCTCTGTTAGATCTTCTTTGAAACACTATTGAACGCGTGCTCGCTCGCGTCGCTCCTCCCACACGGCCCAGCTGCGTAACGGAGTGAATGGTGTGAGTGTCCGTGGTGAAGTGTGTCCCTCACAGCGCGCCGAATTTATCCTCGTACAGCGACATGATCTTCTTGCAGCGGCCACAGTCTTTCCGCAGCTCGGCCACTTCCTGTCGCAGCGCGGCGTTCTCCCGCTCCAGGAAGGAGGCGCGGACGGCGATCTGGTTCTCCTTCAGGCGCCGGGCGTCCCGCGAGCGCTTCGCCGCCACGTTGTTCTTCTTCCGCCGTGACCAGTATTTATCATCCTGCGGGAAACAGTCTTTGTTAAAGCGGGAACAATCCATGAACCAAATCAAGCGGCTACGACCAATCACATTACAAAGTCTGATTTTAAGCAAAAAGGTATTTAAAAATACAGTGAATTTAATGGCGTGGAGAAAAAATAACTTCATTCAGAAACAATGTTAATAAACTGATGATAATAATAATAACAATTAAAGCTGCAAGCATCGGGGCCAAGCAGAAAGAAGACAATAAGACATGCCGACATGGCTGAGAGTGTCCTATTAAGATCAATTTAGGCAAAATAGCTGTAAAATTACAAATATAGTCAATAATAATTATTTAATGGTTTATAACTTTTGACCAGTAGGTGGCAGAGTTACGAAATTGATGTGGATTTTTTGTATCTCCGAACCAGTAGGTGGCGCTGCACCGAAACGCTGCATGTTGCCTCAGGTCATGCTTGTGATGACATGTACCAAGTTTGGTTTGAATACGATAAAGCGTTGCGGAGATGCAGTTATGTCCATTTTCGCATGCACTACGTAAAATTTGTTTGCATGTTATTAAAACGGTTTGATGAATCGACTTGAAGTCCTGAACTTTTTGTCGGCATTGACTGAAGATGATCGGGTTAAATTTTTGTGCGAATCGGATACAGTGCCTAGAGGAGGAGTTTGAAAAATTAGGATTTTTGCCGGGAAAATTGAACCACAGGGTTCAAACGAATCATCTTGAGCCACAGAATCAGAGGAAAATAATTTTGTTTCTAAAGGCCTGTTCACACCGGGACGATTTTCGTGTGCTTTTATCACCAACGTTTAACACCTCGTGACTAAACAAAGGGCAAAACCGACGCGCAAAACGTCAGGCGTAAAAGCGTCATTGGTCAAAACAAAAAACGTTTTGTTTTTTTTAAGTGTTAATTTTGACAGCAAATTTTGATTTAGTTTTTTTAGTATAATATTTAAAATTAATAACATGCTATTTAAAAAAATAAATACAAAAACAACAAAATTACTAAAACTAAAATGAAGTGGAAAATAAAAAAATAAAAACTAATTCAAAATATTAATAAAAATAGAATAGTATATTAATAATTATAAAATTACACTGATATAAATAGAAGTAGATATTTCTCTACATAATATATATATCGTTTTGTTTTTATGTGTGATCTTAAACATATCTCTATATTAATAACAGCGATTCTGAGTCTTTTGCAGTAAACTCAAATGTTGAACCAGATGGCCTGTTGGACTCTCCTTGACAGAATGTGGGGTGGGTTATACTGACATGATTTGAGTAATAATTAATATATTAATTTAATAAATCAAATGAACTGATGGGTCAACAGAAGTAGACTTCAGTGATGAACGACCTCAGAGCTCAGTGTGTCCACAGGCATCTCAGATAAAAGTCAATCCACCGGTGAAGAAACCAGCCGGGTTTTCACTACTAGACCCAACCGTGGAAAAGCATGATGGGAAATATTACCAAGGACACGGTTTCAGCTGCTCTGTGAACAACAGCCTTTATGTTTTACTGCTTTTGCAGAAACATTTTTAGACATTGAAGAAGTAAGTCAAAATATCAAGTCTAGTTATTTTCCTAATTCAAGTTCATGTTCTTCATGGGAATAAGTCACTTAAGATAAGATGATTAGAACACTTTTAGCCAGCTCTGGCTCCACATTGGTACCAAACGCCCATCGAGTCAATTCATGACGGATCAGTCCTACATTTTATCCCAGATTTGGCTGGAAGTATCAGGCAAGAGGACTGTGAAATGTGATTCATGTTGGCTCTCGTGTTAATCCAGTGAGTAATGAAGTGTGCATTTATATCAGGATTTCAGCAGCGAAGAAAGCCAAATAGCAAGCTAGCATGATTGCTATTGTGTTCATAAACACATTATTCTCAGCCTCACCTTGGCATCTTCGGGAACAAACACTTTCTTGGCTTTCTTGATCATGGGCTGCGGTTTGAGCTCATCCTCGGAGAAGCGATGTTTCCGTGGATTGAAGAGCTCTCCTCCGGGAACGCTGGACAGGACCAGGTCCGTCGGGTCCGGCTGGAAGGCGATGTTCACCTCGATCTCCTCCGGGTCGATCGGGGTTGGCGTCACGCGGTCGGGTTTGTCTTTGGAGTCTGGTAGAAAAAGAGCGAGTCTGTCAGGATGTGCCGCACGTCTGATGTAATATACCATCTGATATATGGGCGCTATGACCAACATCTTGCATGTAACAGTTAGGGATGCATTGAAATTTTGGCTACCAGAAACGGCTATTTTCAGTCTCGGGACGATGGTTTTAGTTCATTAGCGCTTCTCTGATGTCTTCGGTGGACACTAGCTCAATCTAGACAGGACTCATTTCAACACTCCTTCAGATGTTCACCCGTGTTTATTTCACGCAGGAACTTTAGTTACACCCCTACACAGTTACACCCCTAATAGGCAGCATCATGCAAAATAGAATAGGCAATATGTTAATATACTAATAATTTCTTAATTAAAAATAAAACTTATTATAGGCCTATTCATATCTGGTAATTCCAGGTTGCAATGGTCGTTTACGCATTTAACTTGTGGCCACAAGAAATAGTCTTTGTTCTCTCAACATTAGGGTTGGGTAGCGTTTACATTTAAACCGGTATCCAGCGCTTTAGGGATGCATCAATAACTGTAAAGAAATAATTTATAGAAGTGTAGTGAAAATTTGGTACCGATTGATTTAATGTGAATCGGTAGTACCGACGTAATTCGGTCGCTGCCCTTAAAAGTACCGAGGTCGGTACCCAACCCTACTCAACATAGGATCGCGTGGCAATGACTTATTATCACGTTCCCATGAGTTTATATGTCTTGGTCAAGACACAATTAAGTGAACCGAACATGTCCCCTCCCGGTCAAATATGTCCCCTCCCCATACAAATTCAGCCAGAAAAAAAAACTAATGATATAAAAACCAAGGGTCAAGAGCCCAACTAGGCCTGTCACGATAACAAATTTACGATAAATTGGCCAAGATATTACTGCGATAAACGATAATATTGTTGTTCTGAGACCATTTTCATCTAAAATAATGATAATGGCATAATAATGCAGGTACACCTTTTCAAAGATCAATAAACTTTAATTTCTAAAGACTATTTAAGACTGAAAATGGAAAATATTTTAAATATCCACAGTAAATGAGCAAAACAACCAAAAACAATAAAAGCAATGGACTCTCAGTCTGTTAACAAAAAATGAACTTGAATAAATACCTAAAACAATAAATAAAATGGATGAAAACTGCAACGAATGATTTTGTTTTAGGTGCATATTAGGGTTGGCACGGTTCACAAAACCCACGGTTCGTATCACGGTTTTAGGCTCACGGTTTTCGGTTCTGTACAGTTCTTGTTGTTGTTTTTTCTTTTAATCGTTAACACTCCAGAAATTTACTTCAGCATATGATATTTAGCTTAATTATCCACAATTTAGGATACAGTCAAATTTTGTAACTTTGCGCGCGGCTCCGCAACCGAAGAAGCACAAGTTCCAGGCGCGCTCGCAGTCAGCGAGAGAGAAAGGGTGCGTCTCAATCAGGTCCCTAGTTCATTGACTTATGTCCTGATCAGTGCCCTGACTACTGAACTAGGGAGAGAGAGAGAGAGAGAGAGAGAGAGAGAGAGAGAGAGAGAGAGAGAGAGAGAGAGAGAGAGAGAGAGAGAGAGAGAGAGAGAGAGAGAGAGAAAACAAGCATGCAAGTGGAAATTATCGTGGCCGGAAAAATTATTGAGCTAATTTTTTTTTTCTTGTGCTATTTATTGACTATCGCGACAGGCCTAAGCCCAACTAAAAAAAAAACACTGCTCACCATCATGGTGACTTACAATGGTAACTCCTTCAGTGCTTCTGATCATTATCATTAGGTGTTCATCACTAATGCTCAATCATCAATAATCTCTTAATTATCTCATTAACTTTTAACACTTCTTCAGAGTTACTTTAACACTCTTGAGTGTGGAATCAAATAAACTCTGAGGAGTGTTCATTTAACACTGGGGTTTGTGTGAGATTCTGAGTTTACATCACACAGCTCTGTTTTTTCATTGTTTCCACCATAGAATAAAAAAATTAATTAACTAAAAAAAAGTTATGTGGCTTTCCCCCCTGGTTTTCCAGACAAGGTTTAGGCTAGTCCCAGACTAAAATGCATGTTTGAGCTGTTTTAACTGAAAGCAACTTGCACTAACATATCTTACATTAAGTCAGCGCCATTGTTTTGTCTTAAGATGCATACCAGTGATGTTTGTTTCTAAGGCATGTTTATAAAAGCTACTTAAATGCCCTGATTGAAGGCCTAATCCTTGCTTAGTCTAAGCCCTGTCTGTGAAACCAGGCCTTTATCTCTAATTGCACATTTATTTCTAACAATTCTGACTTTCCTTCAAAGTATAATTCTTAAAACTCATAATTCTGAGAAGGAAAGTCAGACTTGTTAGTGAATTCAAAGTAGTTCAACTACAGTGAAACACTAGTTAGCCGCTAGTAAAAAGTATCTACATTAAAGCTATTGATGGGACGTAACTGAAGCCATTTAGGAGGGGTCAGCATGTTTCTAAACAAATAACTATCAGATAATAATATTGTGCAATCAGATGTACTGTGTTGATCGCCTCACCTGCCGTCGTCTCATCGCTCACTTCCTGTTCCGCCGTATCGCTCACAGAGAGCGAATCCTCCTCGGTCTCTCCTTCGCCCTCGTCCTGCTCCTCCTCTGGCATCTGCGGGACGGCCGCCGGCTCGTCCGAGTCTCGCTCTCGCCGCTCGGCCTCCAGACCCTTGCTCAGCTCCTCCTCCAGCGTGACGGGAATCCCGTTCTCCAGCAGGAACTCGTCCAGGTCCATGTACTCCAGGTGGAAGGTCTCGCCATCGTACGGGATGGTCTTGTTCCAAATGGTGGGCGTGAGAGAGGCGGAGACGCCGGCGGACGTCCCATCGCCAGTCGAACCCTGTTTCTCCTTCTCGATATCTGTGAGAGAGGACCTACAGTTAGTCAAGGATCACAGAAGTTGCATGCGGTAGAAATGTCAATGCCAGCTATAACAAAGGGCGGATCAGTCTTTACCATGGTAAAACCACAAAATGGACATATGATGCTGAAAAAACCTGATCCTTCAGTGATAATATGATGAATATGCTTTGGACACCAGAACTGACACGTCATGTCATTGACCCACTAACAAAAAGTAACGATACCGTGGCAATACCACGGTTCTTACATGTACAATTTATTTATTTATTTACATTATCTAAAAAGATGCAGAAATAAGATTGTATGGACATGTAACATGATATTTTAAGTAACTTGTAAAAACGATCATGTATAAACACGAACATGATAATATTATATGAAAGTAGCGCGGTATTTCCATCTGATACCGTCAATAAACCAGCACTTTTTCTGAGGGAACTTTCTGTTCTTTCGAGGAACCAATGAACGGGCAGCTGTGGAGGTGAAGCCAGTGCACACACACACACACACACACACACACACACACACTGAACACAACGATTGATTTACATTTTGTCAGTGTTATGTTTCTTACCGTCGTCTTGATCCGCGAGTATGTTTGGAGGCGGAATATTCATGATCTTCTTTAAAACAAAAGCGGAGGATTTCTGAGGACCGACGGCCACCGTTACCGACGCCTGTCCGGGCATGATTAGCTCAATATTACCCTGGAAAATATAGAAATGTATGAAACTGTCGCTTATATCCGTTAAACCTCCTGTTCCTGTTTGAGATAACAGCCAAAAACAACACCGTAGCGGATCCACTCCAGCGAATTGACCAAAGCGATCACATATTCATGAGGAACGCCCCGCTGGATGCGCTGATTGGTTGTCTGGCCAACGGAAAATGAATATTTAAACAGACACAACGTCCACGCTCTTCTGATTGGTCAACTCTCAATCCCCTTCACACTCAGCACCACAACAATGAGCGAAACGAGGCGAACGAGTCTCTTTGTTTTGAAAACAAACTAAGACCGTCCTTATAGTGACCCTGAACACGGGAAACAGGCGAAATACACTCATTATCATGACTCAACAACACGCAAAAAAGGCAAACTACTTGTATATTTCCATAAGTTAATTAACTGTGAGCATTATACATCCATACGACTTCAGACTCAACCTCTTGGTACTTCAAAAACGTCTTCATTAAAGATGAGTGTCTATGTACTCGCATTTTTCCACCCATAGAGGCGAGCTCGTGCCTTCACACGTGCTGTCTGCACGAGCCCTCGCTGGGTGGGCGGGGCTTCTGCACGTGCGGAGTACAGCTGATCGGGAGCGCGCCAAGACATCGCGTGTATTTATAATCACTACAAAAGGTGTGTCACGTGTGGTTTCAGGGCTGTTCCCTATGAACCAGATGCTTCAAATAACAAGGACTGGACGGGAAAACACATTCCACATAGCAACTTTGTCCTAGATAGTTTAGAAGGATGCTGTGTGTGTGTGTGTGTGTGTGTGTGTGTGTGTGTGTGTGTGTGTGTGTGTGTGTGTGTGTGTGTGTGTGTGTGTGTGTGTGTGTGTGTCTGGACCACAAAAACAGGTCAATGTTTTGAAATGGAGGTTTATAAAACTAAACAATCTTTCCGTTGATATATGTTTTGTTAGGATGGGACAATATTTGGCCGAGATACGACTATTTGAAAATCTGAGGGAGCAAAAAAAAAAAAAAAAAATCAAAATATTGAGGAAAATCTCCTGTAAAGTTGTCCAAATTAAGTCCTTAGCAATGCATATTACCACTAATATTTTTATATATATATATATACATGGGCATCGGAAGAAAAAAAATGTGGGTGGGTCCTCAGAATTGTTTTACTGGAGTAGTTGCCCATTACATAAAGTACAAATATACCGCTTTGCTTGCTAAACGTATAGTTCGGAAAGACAAAAGCACTGCATCTAGTTTTGACACAAATCGACCCGCGGTTCAAGTCCGGCTTTCGCCGAGCTCAATCTTCTCCCTTTTCCCATCACATATCAGATCGGAAAGGCATTTATTTTCAATAAAAATTAAGAAAATATTAGAAAAGTGGAAATAAAGTGTCTAACGTGTTTAATAATAAGTGTTTATCGATTAGGGGTAGGTAATGTGCTGAATGTTAGAGGTGATAAAAGGGAGTGGGTCCAATATCATTGATCGTAAAAAGTGGGTGGGTCTTGTCCCGCACACATACAATGGCTCCGACGCCCATGTATATATATATTTATATATATATTTACGACATTTACTAAATATCTTCACGGAACATGATCTTAATATCCTAATGATTTTTGTCATAAAAGAAAAAATGATAATTTTGACCCATACAATGTATTATTGGCTATTGCCACAGATACGGAGTCACATAACGTCATATGGGCTACTTTTATGATGCCCTTTTGACATTTTGGAGCCCCAGTCCATATTTACCATCATTATTTATTATTTAAAAATGATAATTTTGTGTTTCACAGATGAAATAAAGTCATACGGGTTTCAGTAGACACAAGGAAATGATGAAAAATAATGAGAATTTCCACTTTTAATGAACTTATACATTACCTTTACAAACAATACTGTAGTGTTTTGGTTTTTACACAGTACTCAAGGTCAGTGTTTCATGCATTTGACAACTAACTTGCAGTATTAAAGACGTTATATTAAAATCTGACGAGCAAAGAATTGCATATATGTAAATACACACACAGGGTTAGGAACATTTTGTTCCACATTGAATGCAGAGGATTGGGCACTTGTACTGTATACAGTACAGTATTTACAATACAGGGGATTTAATAACAGAAAATACGACTTTTTATTTGTTAGTAAACTTCACAAGGATAATAAACACCAACCCATGATCCGTTTACAGGTGTTAATTCACTTTGACATCTTTATTCTCAGCTTTTGTCATTAATAAAACACTCATTACAATCCCCTCGAGCTCTGATTACATTTGAGATGCACTTTCACACTTTAAAAACGGTGCTATTATGACACAACACACACATATTGTACAGGTGGAAAGTGGAAAATGCATGGATCAGAAAATAAGTGAACTCTTACCACTGTCATAGTTGGACAGGAGGGGATTTTCCAGGTAAGTTTTGAACACTTGGATGTCACTCGGAGTAAAATCTCTCATGTTGGACATGTCGGAGCTCAGCACTCACTGAGTAAAGTCGGACTAGGAAGCAGATTCTTCTCAGCAAACTTTGTGTCGCATTTTAAAAACAACCGTCAGACCACGCCCCCTCCTCATGCATATGCAAATGAACCATGTGACGTACCTCTAGTTCGGGCAACAAAAACACAAAAGGTAACCCGTTTATTTTGGGCAAAATGTACTTGACTTTATTATTGGAAATGTTGATGGAAATTTTATTTATTTTTTTACAGTGGAAATATTTTCTTTTAGGCATTATTGTAAAGATAAACAAACCACATTTCATATCCATAAATGTACAAATGTACATTAAGTTTATAATATGCCATTGAAAATACATACGGGTAAGGGGTTCGAATGGGGGTCGCCATGTTGCCCCTCCATCTTGAAAGTACATTAGCCAAAGAGGGACATACCCGCAAATTTAGAGCTACACTGTGTGATATTTTCCCCCATCTAGCGGTGAAAGGGTAGGCTATATGACCATCCAGTAAATATTAGTTTCTGTTCCTCCCAATTCCGATTTCGTTTTAACTCCTACAGTGGCCGATTTAGTCCAAGATTAACGAAGACCGAAAATAATCCGCACACATGGGAGCTCGAGGCGCAGTGCGCGCACGCACGCACGCACGCACGCACGCACGCACGCACACACGCACACACACACACACACACACACACACACAGAGAGAGAGAGAACGCAGGTGCTCCAACCGGGACGAACGCTCTTAAAGGGGCCACACTATTTTCCTACAAAACGCGTTAAACGTGTTAAAACGCGAAAGGCGAAGCTTGAATTTACGGGTATGTCCCTCTTTGGCTAATGTACTTTCAAGATGGAGGGGAAACATGGCGACCCCCATTCGAACCCCTTACCCGTATGTATTTTCAATGGCATATTATAAACTTACGAGAATACTTTATTACTTGAAATAAGTAAATATACATTAATGAGCACATATATTTTTGAAAGAACTAAGTGTTTTTAGCTAAGAATAAACTAAAAAAGTTACACAGTGTAGCTTTAAAGTTCATCTTACTATACCGGATGTTAAACATTTTATTAATGTTTCATGATGTTATGGAATTCTTCAAAGTAGTATATGTGAAACATTTGTATCTTCTGAAATGTTAAATGTATATTTTTGGAAATAAAAAATAAAAACAACAATTGAGCATTGAATTGTGAATTGAAGGAGAATACATTAAAATGCTTTTAGAAGCCACACAATTTCACAAATTATAGGGCACAACGGGGCTAAAGGCTCCTTTGATTTTATTTTCCTCTAAAACACTAGATGGCACAAAAACTTGCCTCAGCCCTTTCCAAAACATCTGCTTTTTTTCAAGATGCTCATGGAAATGTGTTTCATCAATATCATATTCTGATATTGATGAAATGTGTTCTTTTTATGGTTTTGTTGAACAACCGCCCATTTATTTAGTGATTGTAATATAACCAATACTTTTTGGACTGAATTAAGTTATTTTATTTTTAGCCCTATATGACCCACACCTTTAATAAAAGATAAGAGATTATCTTTTATTATGAAAACCCAAAACTGCTGTCCCTTGAATATGTTGTTAATTTCTTTATCTTTTATGCAAATGCAAATCCTTCGTCCACAAGCAACAATGGCTTGGGTCTCCTTTACGCTTTCCTCTTTTTCTTCCTGAATTTAACTTTTATTTCATCCCTTAACTTATAAATAACAAAAAAGTGATTTTTTTATGTATTATGACAATATCTCATTATGACATAACCTTATTATTATGATTTTCTTTCTGTCTGTAATTACATATTGTGATGTATGCAAATCCAGGATATTGTTTTCTGTTCCTTATCATTATGATTGTTCAGGGTAAGATATACAACCTTACTTCATTTCCCTGATCTAATATGCATGTATAAGTAAAAAAGATTAGGAAGACTAACAAGCTAGAGAAGAGAGGAAAAAAACAAACAAAGCCCATCAGAGTCATGGTACACCAACAAAGCCTGATTGGATTAGTTTGGTTTTGTCAACTCGAAACTAATCTTGTAACCCTGAGTTTTAGGGCTACACAATGGGCTATATTATTTTAGCATCGATATCACAATGTGTGCATCAGCATCGCTATTCAATGTCTGTACCTGAATACAGTTAGATTTACCTGAAAAACATAAAGCACTACTTATTTAATTTGTGTCTTTGTTCTATTGTATTTATCTATGCTTGAAATTTATTTATCATTTCAAACCCTGTTTCGCATTGAGAGAGTTTGTGAAGATGGTGTTGTCTGAGTGAGTAAATAACTAATGATTTTTTTTACAACGGAAATTAATCAATCATAAACTTACTTTAGCTGGACAATATTTTTTTTTCTAGAGCTGATATACAGGCAAAACATCTCTCTTCCATTCATTTCCTATTATCACTGTGAAGCTGCTTTGAAACAATCTGTATTGTTGCAGTTCTACAGTCTCACCGCCAGAGGACAGTGTGCCATTATCATGAGAAACTACTCTATAGATACTCTTTCATCATTTACAACTTAAAACACATTTAGAAATTTGATATTTGGTTTTCACTTGGATTGAAAACATATTTGTAGAGGATACTGAAGCTTTCAATGTGGGATTTAGATAAAATGTCCCATACAAAAAAATATAAAGGTTTGCTTTTATGATGCTTAATTGTACTTTTCATGCTGTTTTCAGGTTTAATAGAAAGTAATTACTAATTAAGACTGACATCTGTATCTACAGTATTTTTTTTGTAAAAAATTTTATGGCCAGCTGATGTTTCTTTGTCATTCACACTATGCCGCATTTTCACCGAAACTATAGCTTAAACTTTTACCTGCGGTTGTCAGACCACACAGACAGAAACCGGTTTTAATCTTTGCAATGTGACAGTGAATCTATTTGAAACATGTCCTCCTGCTTTTCTGTTGGCAATAAAAAAAGAAAGTATATAGAAAGAAGTAAAAGAGGAATAAGTAGGCTATTTACCGTTTTCCTGTGAAGTCAAACACGTGTAAGAATGCCAACCTGGAGAGCAAAACAAGGTCTGTTAACATATTTTTGTTTGACAGATTGACCGGCCAGTGCTGCAGTTCTGTGGATGTTTTGCCCTCCGGGTCTCTGCGAGCTATGCAAAAGAAAACTTATGCTATTAAAGGCATAGTTCTGAAAAATGCTCATAATTTACTGTAGGCCTACGCACAGAAGAATGTTAGTAATTTTTAAATCTTTTATTTGAAAGACACATTACTAGCATCTGTAAAACTGGTATTATCAACTGGCCAGAGTTTTGAGACCGCAGTAGACGTGCTGGAGAATAATGTGTTGAGCTCGCTCAAGTACTGGGGAGCTAAACCATTTAGTGCTTTTATAATTAATAAGCAAGATTTTAAAATGTATGCGATGTTTCATAGGGAGCCAGTGCTTCATTAAAATAAAGCTGCAGAATTGGCACAGCTGTGTTGAGATGTGGTGTTCACCGCCTGTAAATGTGCTATAGTTTGAATAATAAGTTTGAATGTGTTGGTGACTGATTCATTTGTAATGTTTTCTTTTATTCACTCTTTTACTCATTTATTCATATTGTTATTCATTGCTTGACTGAAAATGTATATGTATTCACCTCGGCTGCATTTGTTCTAGTGTGTATTCATGCGTCACTATGTCATATGACAACAAGTTGCATTTTGCTTGTTTTACTAAAACAATATCATTTTCAGTAAAAAAAAGTAATATAATTAAGTATTGGTTAGCATTTGTCATTATTATTGTACGTGTTTTGGTGGGCTAGCAATGCAATTCATTCTGGGGTAATCTTAATTTTTAATAGTGATATTTATATTTTTCGAGTATAAAATCAACAGTTCCCTTTCGAGGGAACTTTCACGGCGTCGGAACGACAATTTGGGGATGCTCCCTCAGCATCAGCGAATCTGAAGTCTGAATAGAAACTAAACCAATCCGATTGGCGTGCGTGATGACGTCACTGTGACGGCATACCCGGAAGTATAAAAGGGAGCCGGCGCGTTGAAACGGCAGTTATTGCTCTTCAACATAGCGCTCTCTGTCAAAGTGTCTGTCTATTTACTGTTGTTCGTCAAACGAGTGTGTGAGAAAAGAGAAAATAAGGATGAGTGTGAGAGAATTCAAGCAGTGTGTGCATCCGTGTCCCCGCTATATTTCGGGCTCGGATGCACACATGCTTTGTGTGCAGTGTCTGGGTGTGGAGCATGCTCGGGCGGCTCTCGAGGGAGTCAACATTGTGAGCTGCTCCCACTCAGACTGCTCCGCTCTCGGCTGGCCGTGTTTGATGAGGCCGGCCAGCCTCGTGAGCCCCATGGTTCTGGACCCGCGGTCGCTGAGGCGGCTCAGCGTCGCAGATCATTGGGTTCACAGAGGGACTTGTCAGAAGGTTTTGGGACTGCTGCGGCACTTTCCCCATCCTCTTCTGACAGTTCCGAGGATCTTCCTCCCCGTGTGGAAGCCCGCGCTGCGGCTTCTTCCCCTGGGGTCGAGGATCCGATGCTCATCCTCTCCGGTTCCGAGGAGCCGGACGAGGGTGGCATCAGGGCGGGTGGAGAAGCAGGAAGTGTTTCATCGCTTCATCCACCCGCCCAAGAGGAGCTGATTGAGGTGTTGACCCGTGCGGTGGCCAAATTAAACATCGATTGGCCACAGGAGGTGCCGGAAGTTCAGCTACCCAGTAGGCTGGACGACCGGTTCCTTTCTCGCCGGGTTCAAACACCTCGCCGGGGCTTGCCATTCTTCCCGGATCTACACACCGAGGTGTGTAGGTCCTGGAAGAAACCCTTTTCCTCGCGTGTTTCCAATCCTCCGGTGTTGGATTATTCCAATGTTCTGGGGGCACGCGAGGCGGGTTATGGAACGATGCCTCGGGTGGAGGAAGCTCTCGCGAGCTATCTTTCGCCCGATTCTGCATCGTCCCTCAAAGCCCCGGCACTGCCCACCAAACCCTGTCGGGATACCTCATCTTTGGTGGGCAAGGCTTATATGGCGGCTGGGCGGGCTGGTAGTTCCCTGCCAGGGGCGTAAATTTCATCTAAAAGTTGGGGGGGACAATAAACATGAAATTTCTCAAGAGCAATTTTTGAAGGGGACACAAATAATACAGCCAAAATCGTACTTGTAAGGATATGTGTACCACAAAAAAATTTTTTTGGGGGGGGGTGTTTTGGGCACTGAAAAATTATTAATGTCCGTTTTTCTTTTTTTGGGGTGTTTTGGGCACTGAAAAATTATTAATGTCCGTTTTTCTTTTCTCTGTCATTTTATCTGACCAACAACACAAAGCGATAGTAGTTTAAATACGATTAAGGTTCACCACTCAGTCATATTATAATTATTAAATTATCTTGCGTCCTCCACATAGTATTTTATACTATGATATTCAGATATTTAGATATTCAACTGCAGAAGCCTCTGATCTGCCACTTATTATCATATTGAGCAAAACCCTACACAGATCTGACTGAACTTTCGGTTTAGAATTAGCCAATTTTTAGAATTTGTGGGCGGGTTGCTTGAGTTTTGGGTTCATTAGCCTATTATTCGTAATGAAAAACACAACAACAAAACAGTCCAATGACACACTCCCTTAAATAGGCGCTTTTACGCTTTGAAACCAAATCTTCGATAATCTTGTCTGTCAGCGGTTTGCTCGTTCGGCTGGTGCTATATTGAGCAGACACATTCAGTTTTTAATTGTTTTGTCAGTTCTCTAACTGAACTAAATGATGTTATTACTGTACAGCGGAGCGGGGCGGCGGTGGGCAAGGGATGTTAAGAGTGTTTGGCCTAATCTGTATTAAAGAGAAAAGAATCATTTCATCTGACGTTTAAAGTGAATAAAATAGCATTGACAGCTACTTACTGGTGTTTCACAACTGCTGTCTGAAGAGCCTTGTTCTCTCCCCAAACTTGTGTGGTGGTTTTTCTACGTTCTATGTAACGTTAGTTGAGGTGCGCGGTGGATCAAACCACTGTGAGGCAAGGGGGGAGGGGGGACTCAAAATGTTTCTAAACTTAAAACGCATTTTTTTTCCCGTTTGCGCTTGTATTGTTTCACTACTTACACATTTATTATAAGTATATATTGTTATATTATTTACAATACTCAGCATGGTTTTTAGGGGGGGGGGGCAGCCCTCAGATTGGGGGGGTCCTGTCCCCCCTGTCCCCCCCGCGATTTACGCCCCTGTTCCCTGCACACACTATCCATCTGGCAGGCCTACCAGGCTGACCTCCTCAAAGAGCTCGATGAGGGCGAGGGTCCCTCTCCGGAGGATGTACTGGAGCTAAGGAAGGCTGCAGATTTGTCTCTCCGCATCACCAGGGAGACGGCCCGTGCTATCGGCCGGTCCATGGCTTCCATGGTGACTGTGGAGAGACATCTCTGGCTGAATCTGTCGGGGATGAAGGAGAAGGATAAGTCCTTCCTCCTAGACTCCCCGATTTCGCCTTCTGGTCTATTTGGTGACGCGGTTGAGACCGTTGTCGCCAAATACCATGAGGCGAAGAGACAGTCAGCAGCTTTCCGCCAGTACGTCCCTCGCCGCTCAGAGCCGGGGAAGGCGGCCCCTAGGGGGCAGCCTCAGCCGTCTACCAGCTCCTCGCACCGGCAGGTGCAAAGGGAGAGCGTCGCCTCTAGAGCCCCTCCTCCGGGAGCTTGGCAACAGAGGCGGCGTTCTCTCCAGCAAACTCACCAGCAGCCTTCCGCTCCTAGAGGCGATCTGAGGAGCGTACTCCAGGCGTGGAAGGCTGCTGGGAAGAAGTCCTAGCTTCGGCGGGGCTTCTAAGAGCGGTCCCCCCCGCAGAGGAGCAACCGAGGTTGCTTCCGCTGCGGCGCTCTGGGGAAATCGATGTGGTAATCCCGCCGTCTATGACGCTTCGGGCCACATCGATTTCCCGCGAACGCATGCTGCTCCAGCCGCCTCTGGAAAGATCTGCGGCTGGGCAGCTTGCGCGTCCGCACACAGAGAATCGTTCCCAACCACTTCCTGCCGGTCATCCGCTTCAGGGGGTTGGGGACGAGGCTCGTGTAACACCCGACGCCAGCCTCGAGAGGCTGGTTCCCTTAGTAGATTATCTCGGCGTATGGAAATGCCTTCCGAATATTTCTACATGGGTCCTGCGTACTGTAGAAAAGGGTTACAGACTGCAGTTCCGTCACCCTCCTCCAGGTTTCAGGGGGTTGAACTGGACCGCAGTGGTACCAGAGCGGGTTCGGGTAATGGAACTAGAAGTAAAATCCTTCCTGGCAAAGGAAGCCATAGAGCGCGTTCCTCCGCCGGAGAGGGAGTCCGGGTTCTACAGCCGGTACTTTATAGTTCCCAAAAAGGATGGGGGGTTGCGTCCGATTATAGACCTGAGGTATTTGAATCGGTCTCTGAGGAGATTCAGATTCAAAATGCTCACGGTTCCCATCATTGTGAGTCAGATCCAGCCCGAGGACTGGTTTGTCACGATAGATCTAAAGGACGCATACTTCCATATCTCCATCCTTCCACGTCACAGGAAGTTCTTGAGGTTCGCTTTCGGGGGCGAGGCGTACCAATATCGAGTGCTTCCCTTCGGTCTAGCTCTTTCCCCACGCACATTCACGAAGTGCATGGATGCAGCTCTGGCTCCATTGAGACTTCAGGGCATCCGTGTGCTGAATTATATCGACGACTGGCTCATATTGGCCCAGTCGTACGAGATGGCAATTCGGCATCGAGATGTCGTTCTGGCCCACATAAGGTGCTTGGGGCTGAGACTCAACACAGCGAAGAGTGTGTTGACGCCGTCCCGGAGGACCACGTTCCTAGGGATCGTATGGGACTCGACGACGATGCAGGCACAATTGTCTCCGGCGTGAATCGAGACCATACTGGTGATGGTCTCAGGAATAAGGCTAGGCCACAGCATCACTGTGAAGCACTTTCAGAGAGTGCTGGGGCACATGGCAGCAGCGTCCAACGTGATACCTTTTGGCCTGCTGCACATGAGACCCCTACAGTGGTGGCTGAAAACCAAGGGGTTTTCCCCCAGAGGGAATCCTTTTCGTATGATCAGGGTGACGCGCAGATGCCTTCGTTCCCTAGTCAAATGGAAGAAACCTTGGTTTCTGTCCCAGGGGCCAGTGTTGGGAGCGTCCTGTTGCCGGAAATCCGTTTCAACAGACGCCTCCCTCACTGGTTGGGGCGCGGTCATGGACGGCCGCTTTGCGAGGGGCCCGTGGGAGGGCCGTCATTCCTCCTGGCACATAAATTGCCTAGAGATGATGGCGGTCTACAAAGCTCTCAGGAGCTTTTTCCCGGACCTCTGCGGCCAACATGTCCTGGTACGAACAGACAATATGGCTGTTGTAGCGTACCTCAATCACCAGGGGGGTTTGAGATCGCGCCCTCTATGCAGACTGGCGCATCAAATTCTCCTGTGGTCCCAAGGGAAACTGTTGTCCATCAGGGCAATGTATGTCCCGGGGGTCCAAAATCAGGGAGCAGACATCCTGTCGAGGCAGGGGCTGAGGCCCGGGGAGTGGCGCAGTGGAAGTGGACTTGTTTGCGTCTCGAGAGACGTTTGACTGTCCACTGTGGTGTTCCCTCACTCATCCAGCCCCGCTGCCATGGTTCAGACGTGGCCGAGGCTGCGTCTGTACGCATTTCCCCCGATTGCTCTGCTCCCGGGAGTCCTGGAGAGGGTCCGTCAACAGGGGGTCAGCCTACTTCTGGTAGCACCCCGTTGGCCGACTCGAGTTTGGTTCTCGGATATCATAGCTCTGCTAGCAGGTCATCCATGGCAGATTCCTCTGAGGAGGGATCTCCTATCTCAGGCGGGGGGCACAATATTTCACCCCCGGCCAGAGGTTTGGAACCTTTGGGTCTGGCCCCTGAGGGGGTCAGGTACCTAGAGGCTGGCCTGTCGGCAGAGGTGATAGAGACCTTACTCAGTTCTAGGGCTCCGTCTACGAGGAGACTGTACAGCCTCAAGTGGAATGTGTTTGCCACTTGGTGCAGGGAGCATGAGGTGGACCCAGTTAACTGCCCGGTGGCTTCAGTGCTGGAGTTCCTCCAAGATCGCTTCTCTGCGGGTCTAACCCCGTCCACACTCAAGGTATACCTGGCTGCCATTGGGGCTTTCCACACTCCTTTGGGTGATGGGCCTTTGGGTAGGCACCAGTTGGTTGTACAGTTCCTCCGTGGGGCTCGGAGGATGAGGCCTGCGGCTCGTTCCAGAGTCCCAACCTGGGATCTGGCAGTGGTTCTCGAAGGGCTGGCTGAGGCCCCCTTTGAGCCATTGGAGTCGGCTGAACCAAAGAACCTGACCCTGAAGGTGGCTTTTCTCCTGGCAATTACATCGCTAAAAAGGGTGGGGGACCTCCAGGCCTTGGCGGTATTGCCGACTTGCCTGGAGTTTGCCCCCGGGGGAGTTAAAGCCATCCTTTACCCTAGACCGGGCTACGTGCCCAAGGTTCCATCAAGGGTGGCCAGGTCTTTGGTTCTTCAGGCATTTCATCCTCCGCCTCACGTGACGGCGGAAGACGGGAGACTTCACCTGCTCTGCCCAGTTAGGGCGCTCAGAGTATATCTGGAGAAGTCTGCGCAGTGGAGGAGATCTCAACAGCTTTTGGTGTGTTTTGGTTCACCCAAGAAAGGGTTGCCTGCATATACTCAGACAATCAGTAACTGGATTGTCCAGGCGATAACCATGGCTTATCAGGTGCGCAATTTGCCTTCACCTATGGCCGTGAGGGCTCATTCCACCAGAGGCATGGCCTCTTCGGTGGCCCTCCTTTCTGGGGTCCCCATGCAGGATATCTGCGAGGCGGCTGGGTGGGCTACTCCACACACCTTTATCAGGTTTTATAGCCTGCATCTCCCTACTGCGCCTGGCGCTAGGATACTCCAGTCCTAGTTGTGCCCGGTCTCCGGCTTCACACTAGGGCAGGCGCTACCCTCGGTGTGGGCTAGTGGGTACTCGTTCCCCAAATTGTCGTTCCGACGCAGTGAGAGTTCCCTCGAAAGGGAACGGCTCGGGTTATTTCTATAACCCTTGTTCCCTGAGAAGGGAACGAGCACTGCGTCGCGTCACCACACCTCGGCACGCCTGGAGCGCATGCTTCAGAGCAATAGCTGCCGTTTCAACGCGCCGGCTCCCCTTTTATACTTCCGGGTATGCCGTCACAGTGACGTCAAAATTAGCAAGTTTATTCAAAATAAAGATATTTATAGATAGATTAAAGCTACACTGTGTAACTTTTTTTGTTTATTCTTAGCTAAAAACACTTAGTTCTTTCAAAAATATAAGTGCTCATTAATGTATATTTACTTATTTCAAGTTGTAAAGTATTCTCGTAAGTTTATAATATGCCATTGAAAATACATACGGGTAAGGGGTTCGAATGGGGGTCGCCATGTTGCCCCTCCATCTTGAAAGTACATTATCCAAAGAAGGACATACCCGCTTCGCCTTTCGCGTTTTAACACTCGATGGCACCGTGTCTGGATTGAACTGGAAGCCATGTTAATCTTGGACTAAAACGGCCACCGTAGGAGTTAAAACGAAATCGGAATTGGGAGGAACAGAACCTAATATTTACTGGATGGTCATATACCTTTTCACCGCTAGATGGGGGAAAATATCACACAGTGTAGCTTTAATTAAACCTGTCACTCATATCTTTCAAGTTGTTGCGCTTGAGAAACGTCGTAGGTCACATGATAATGTCAACATTCATACTTAAAGCTACACTGTGTAACTTTTTTAGTTTATTCTTAGCTAAAAACACTTAGTTCTTTCAAAAATATGTGTGCTCATTAATGTATATTTACTTCTTTCAAGTAATAAAGTATTCTCGTAAGTTTATAATATGCCATTGAAAATACATACGGGTAAGGGGTTCGAATGGGGGTCGCCATGTTGCCCCTCCATCTTGAAAGTACACTAGCCAAAGAGGGACATACCCGTAAATTCAAGCTTCGCCTTTCGCGTTTTAACACACCGTGTCAATATAGCCTACAATGTAAACTTTGCCTTACGCTAGTGATGTCGTACATTATACAGAATAACAATAGCACTGATAAAAGTTACTTTACTAAGATTAGCTTGCATTCGTCTGGGAACCTGATAGCTGATGTTAGCAATGAAATGGTAAATAAATTATGAAAACGTAAAACTATTATTCATTTTACATTCATTTTACATTGATGTCATAACCTACATGTTAACTGACAAATTAAATAACTGCAAATTATAATAGTTTTCTAAAGTAACCTCATCACTTGAAGGAACACTAATGGACGAGGTCGAACTGGAAGCCATGTTAATCTTGGACTAAATCGGCCACCGTAGGAGTTAAAACGAAATCGGAATTGGGAGGAAAAGAAACTAATATTTACTGGATGGTCACATACCTTTTCACCGCTAGATGGGGGAAAATATCACACAGTGTAGCTTTAACGAGATCAGGTAATATAGTACCTACTCTTTTAGTGCTCGTTAAGTAAGTACTTACTTAAAATGAGTACCTACTCAATGAGTATGCGGTTTCGAACGCAGCCTTGCAGTGTTGGGGGGCTCCAGGAATGTGGTTTGGAGCCCCTGCTCTAGAACTCAAGTGTTTTTGAGCTGGGTTGGAGCTAAACTCTGCAGGACTCCAGGAGCAGGATTGGGCATTGGAGATTGGGTCTTTGAGTCTCTACTAATGATCTGATGACCTGAATCATGTGTTTTTTTTATAGAGACATGCAAAACTTGCAGTGTTGGAGGGCTCCAGGAATATGATTGGGAACCCCTGCTCTAGAACAGTGTCCTTTATTTATGTTTCTGTCTTGTACATAATCACAAACACATCTAACATTTACATTTAAATCATTTAAACCCCTATAGAAAGTTGGTACTGAAAGTATATCATATTTGTGCTTTATACATTTTAAGCAGATTTTTAGAAAGTAAGTTCCAACTAAAGTAATTAGTAAAACATTTCAATCTCTCCAAAACTATCTAAAATAAAAATTGAAACATTTACAACAAATTTTTTTTGGTTAAGATACACAGTATATAATATATTCATAAGTTTGAAACCTTCACATCCCACCTTCAAGAACTTCACTTAAAAAATAAACATAAAATACTACATCTAATATGAAACTTAGTATAGCTAAAATTAGAAGATACTGAAAAATCTGAATTAAATAACTATGCTAATTATTTGCCTAAGTCTTTCAAATTACATGAATCAACACTTCTTACTGAAGTCAGGGTTGATTGAGCTGAATTTTAGTCATTATTTTGAAGTAGGAGGAAAACTTTGAGTTGTGTGCTGTCTGAATGGAGCATTTAAGTAGAGATCACTTCACAGATACACTCTCAAAAAAAAAGTACAAAATTGTACCTTTTAAGGTACAAGTGGCCGTCACTTGGGTGGTACCCTTAAGGGTACATTTTTGTACCTTTAAGACCCTGTCCCAAAGGGCACACTTCACTTTTGGTCTTGTGGTCTGGTCCAAAAGACCGCAGGGTGTCCCATTTGTCATTTTAGGTCTCAGAAGGGTGCTCGCAAGCTTTGAGGTTGATATGCACCCTCGATGCGCACTCATGCTGAACCCGCACTGGTGCGAGCTACGCAGGGGACTTATTCCCGGCAGTTAAAGCGTCATTATGTCGTGAAAGTGCGGACTCAGAGGAAGACTGTGAGGGTTTAGGGTGCCATTTGGGATAGGGCCTAAGTCAGGGGTAGGCAAGTTCGGTCCTAGAGTTTAGCTCCAACCCTACTAAGCCACCACAGTATAAAACTCATGGCTCCGAGCATGCATTGCAGCATTAAGTATGTCACCATTGTTCAGCTTCATATGCTGATTCTTGATCTGTGTGTGCGTCTAAACTCCCCCTTCCCTCTAGAATGTATTTTAAAAACAAAATTCAGAATGTCTGATCTGTGGCATGAAAGTATTGTTGGTGAATATTATTTATTAATATTTTTAGTCTGTGATGAGTTTAGTCAAACATTTATCTTAATGACAATTTTTGTTCATGGCTTCTTTTGATTTGAACAGATTATGTGTTTTGTTAACACTGTAACAAAAACCACAAACTCACGTAAAAAGCCAAGAATCAAACTGCCAAAACTAAAGGAAACACTGATCACCATAACGGTGACCAATAACATTTTCAATAAATCATCATCATCTAAACCTCTGTTAATTCTCAATAAGAGCTTCCATAGATGTCGTTCAGGGTTGGAGCCAAACTCTGCAGGACAGGACTCACGAGGACTGAACTTGCCTACCCTTGCTCTAAGAAGAGGAAAACAATGGTATAATTGTACCCTTTGTGTTCCTTTAAAGGTACATTTATAAGTTTTGTTCCCCAAGGAACAAAATTGTACCTCCACTGTACCTTTTTTTCTGAGTGTGCACTGGTATGATGAATGTACTTTTAAAACAGAACATTTAAAATGTTTAACTTCTCTCTTTGATGCATTCTGTGAAATGAAGTTAAGCTGATTTCAGAATCACTGAAGTGATGAACAGATACTCATTTCAAAGTGTTCTGTGAGGCAGAAACAAAAAAAAAACGTATTTTGCTTGTCAATTAAATGTATTTATACAAACTCTCAATAGCATCCTGTTTTGAGTATTTTCTCCATTCATCTGGAATCTCCCCTTCCCCCTCAAATGTTTTACTGTAGTGTTTTTCCAGATCTTCCTGGAATCTGCACACAACCCACTTCCAGTAGGGCAGCTCAGAGAGATCAGGAGTGATGCTCCAGTCTGCATAAACTCCTCCTGCTCTTCTGAAATCTCTCCAAGGGACTGTATCATCTGAGTCATTGGGATGAATATATAGATTGCTGTTTGCTACTGCTGATGTGCAGATTTGGGTAGACAACTTAGCTGTATTATTGTAATATATTCCGTTTAGTCCAATACTACGGTGGAAAGGAACACTGTGATCTCCATAATGTTTTCCTGTGGTGTAGGTGCAGGTGGCTCTACAGAACGGACACTGAACCCAACAGCACTGACAGAAGTGATCAATCAGAATCGCATCTGGCCTGAACTTATAGTCCAGCTTTACTAGAAATGTCTCTGAGTTGAATCTACTGCAGATATCAGACATTATAGCAGCAATTTCTTTTCTTATCACATCTTCGAGGAGGTTGAAATCATCAACATCATCATGTTTCACTCCACTGAGGTCTTTTTCAGAGAAGATCAGCACATCTGAGAGCCGCTGTGTGAAACTCTTCAGCCATAAACCAGCATCTCTTCTGTTCTCTTGAACATGTTCAGTAGATTCATGAGCTGATTTTTTGATCTTCTGCTGCAGGAGTTTAATGTTCTCCTTCATCTTGGGTAAAACACTGACACTGAACTTATCAGTGATGTACCGACTGACTTCATCTCTGATGAAACTCTTGAAGTGAAGTCTGGGATACCTAATGTAATCCATGTATTTGTCAAAGTCCTCCTCTTCTGCCAGTGTTTTCAGGATGTGTTTCTCCAATTTTGATCTGTTTCCATTCAGTGATTGACAGTTTTTCATAATTTCATCTGTCAGATCTCTGGCAGTCTTCTTGTAGACGCTCTGCTCAATGGGCTCTTTCAGTTTCTGACAGAGGATCTCACCAAAAATAGCGGCTGATGTTGCTCCATGACAGTATTTCTGGACAACACTGAAGTACTCTTCTCTCTTCTTCTCAACATATATTACAGGACTATTGGCTTCCCTGAACCTCATGTGTTGGTCAGTGATCATCTTGTTTGCTTTCTTGCAGATGGAAAGAACCAAATCTATGAAGAAATCATTCTTGAACTCATATGTCACTGGTCCTTCCTGATGATCTGTTACTCTTCTCTTGATGTAAACTATGAGTTGTTGAATGCAGCTGATGTTGTAGCCCATCTTTGAAATGTTGAATGACTGAATCATTTTGTCTGTCTGCTGGTCAACATCTGAGACTAATGATCTTATTTGAGCTTCATTCTCTGGAGACAGGCAAGCACCCTTTGCATCCTCTTTAAAGTCTTTTTTTGTGGACTTTTTGAAAGTAACATAATCAAAATAACTCCACACTGTGAAAATATTTATGTACTCACTGTCGTCTATAATGTGATCCACAGGGAGACGCCCCTCATAGACGGCACTGAGGATCTCTCTCACATCTCTCATTATGTCAATGTCAAATCAAATCAAATCAAATCACTTTATTTGTCACTCTACATATGCACAAGTGCAACAGTAGGTGAAATTCTTAGGTGCAGTTCCGAGCAACATAGTAGTCATGACATGACATGTACAACATTTAAAGCAGCACCAGATTACACATCTGATGCGCACACAATTACTCACAGCACAGTATACACTACAATAAACAATAAATAATTTACACAATGTGAGTGTAGTTCTCACAGCTCTAAACAATATACACATACTTACAATATACATATACTTTAAACAATATACACTAAACATACACTAAACAATATACATTACGCTATAATAGTAATAATAATATACAATGTATAGTATAAAATATTATTCACAGATTGAAAAATTGAAATCCAAAGTGCAATAGATGCTGTATGATAAATAAATGTGTATATAATGTGTGTGTATCTACAGTGGGTTGTGCTGAGTGATATTCTGTCCAGTGTGTGTTATGATCCTGATGGATCAAGAGTTAAGTAGTCTGATTGCTTGTGGGAAGAAGCTGTTCTGGAGTCGGCTGGTGCGTGTTCTGATGCTGCGGTACCGTCTGCCTGATGGCAGCAGTGAGAGCAGCCCATGGTTCGGGTGGCTAGAGTCTCTGATGATCCTCTGAGCTCTCTTCACACACCGCCTGGCGTAAATGTCCTGGAGGGAGGGAAGCTCACCTCCGATGATGCAGCTGGCCGTGCGCACTACCCTTTGCAGGGCCTTGCGGCTGCGGGCGGTACTGTTGCCGTACCAGGTGGTGATGCAGCCAGTCAGCAGACTCTCTATGGTGCAGGTGTAGAAACGTGTGAGGATGTGGCGGTTCATTCCAAACCTCCTCAGCCGTCGCAGGAAGAAAAGGCGCTGATGAGCCTTCTTCACAACGGCCTCGGAGTGGACGGACCATGAGAGTTCCTCTGTGATGTGGACACCGAGGAACTTGAAGCTGCTGACTCTCTCCACCGGTGCTCCATCGATGGTGATGGGGCGGTGTTCTCTCTCATTCCTCCTGAAGTCGACCACCAGCTCCTTGGTCTTGCTGACGTTGAGGGAGAGGTTGTGCTCCTGACACCACCGTGTCAGAGTGTGCACCTCCTCTCTGTAGGCCATTTCATCATTGTCGGTGATAAGACCTACCACCGTCGTATCGTCAGAAAACTTGATGATGGTGTTGGAGCTGTGGGTTGCCACACAGTCATGTGTGTACAGGGAGTACAGGAGTGGGCTGAGAACGCAGCCCTGAGGGGCTCCAGTGTTGAGAGTCAGTGATGAGGAGATGTTACTGCCCATTCTGACCACCTGGCGTCTGTTTGACAGGAAGTCCAGGATCCAGCTGCATAACAGGCTGTTTAAGCCTAGAGCCCGGAGTTTCCCGTCAAGTATGGAGGGCACAATGGTGTTGAATGCTGAGCTGTAGTCCACAAACAGCATTCTCACATACGTGTTCCTCTTTTCCAGGTGGGAGAGAGCAGTGTGTATAGTGGATGAAATGGCATCATCAGTGCAGCGGTTTGTGCGGTATGCAAACTGCAGTGGGTCCAGTGAGGGGGGGAGAACAGAGCAGATGTGGTTTCTGATTATTCTTTCAAAGCATTTGCTGATGATGGGGGTCAGAGCAACAGGACGCCAGTCGTTTAAGCAGGTGGTTTTTGATTGCTTAGGTACAGGAACAATAGTGGACGTTTTGAAGCATGTGGGGACCACAGATAGGGAGAGGGACAGGTTAAAAATGTCCGTGAAGACTCCAGCCAGTTGGTGCGCACACGCTCTGATCACACGGCCGGGAATGCCGTCTGGACCCGCAGCTTTACGGACGTTCACCCGCCGGAAGGATCGGGTTACATCCGCGACAGATACGGAGAGTGCACTAACCTCTGTATCTTCAGCCGCGAGCGCTCTCTCCGCGAGGGCGGTGTTAGTTCCCTCAAAGCGAGCATAGAAGGTGTTTAGCTCGTCCGGGAGAGAGGCAGCGGTGTTCACGGTGGAGTTTGTGTTCCCTTTATAGTCCGTGATGGTGTTAATTCCCCTCCACATGCTTCTGGAGTCGGTGGTGTTGAACTGTCCTTCAATATTGTCCCTGTACTGGCGTTTTGCTGCTCTGATGGTTTTCCGGAGGGCATAACTTGCTTGTTTATGCTCCTCCACGTTACCGGAGTTAAAAGTGAAGGTCCGCGCATTGAGTGCCGCGCGAACATCCCCATTTAGCCACGGCTTCTGGTTAGGGTACAGCCGAATTGTTTTGGTCGGAACAACGTCATCTACGCACTTCCTGATGAAACACGTTACGCTATCAGCGTAAACCTCGATGTCGTCATCAGAGGCCGACCGGAACATCTCCCAGTCCGCGTGATCAAAACAGTCCTGTAGCATAGAATCTGATTGGTCCGACCAGCACTGGATGGTTCTGAGGGCGGGTGCTTCCTGTTTGAGTCTTTGCCTATATGCGGGCAAAAGTAGGATGGAAGCGTGATCCGATTTGCCAAATGGTGGGCGCGGGAGGGACTTGTAACAATCCTTGAAGGGGGAGTAGCAGTGATCTAAGACGCGGTTCCCTCGCGTGTTGAAGCTAACATGTTGGTGGTATTTAGGTGCGATGCGCTTGAAGTTGGCTTTGTTAAAGTCTCCGGTCACAATAAACGCAGCCTCAGGATGCGCGGTTTCCTGCTCACTCACTGTCCTATACAGTTCCTTTAGTGCCCGGTCTGTGTCGGCTTGCGGGAGAATATACACAGCTGTGATGATGACCGCGGTGAATTCCCTCGGTAGCCAGAATGGTCGGCACAGAAGCATGAGAAATTCCAGATCAGGAGAACAGAATCAGGATCAGGATCGGTTAATCATAAAACATACACCCCCGCCTTTGCTTTTCCCGGAGAGATCTTTTTCTCTGTCCATTCGATGCACGGAGAACCCCGTGGTTTCGATGGCCGAATCTGGAATCTCAGCGGACATCCAAGTTTCTGTGAGGCAGATAATGCAACAGTCCCTCGTGTCTCGCTGGAAAGAGATCCGCGCTCTCAGCTCGCAGAGTTTATTGTCCAGAGACTGAACATTTGCCAGTAAAATACTGGGAAGTGGGGGTCGGTTTGCGCGGCGTCTTACTCTGATAAGTACGCCGGCTCTCTTCCCTCTTCTCCGGCCGCGTTTGCGCGGTCGGGCCGTCCAGACAAAGAGCTCCGCTGCTGTGTTTGTAAACGGCGGTTCGTCACTGAAGAATTTAAAGTCCGGTTTTCGGAGTGCGATTGCCAAACCAATGTCCAAAAGTGTCTGTCTGTTGTACGTAGTAAGGCAGACAACATCCAAGACAAAAAACACAAAAACTATAAACAGAACAAACAAAAAACTACAATGTTTCAGCAGAGCTTGCGACGTTGCGGCCATCCTCGGCGCCATCTTGACTAGCTCATGCGCCATCTTGACTAGCTCATGTCTTTGATTGCAGGAGTGTCTTTGATGATCTTCTCTACATTGTGTTCCCAAAGCAAATCAAACTCTTTCTTCAGTGCTTCATCATTTGCTTTATCTTTGAGTTTTAAGGCAAGTTCTTTGCTCTTTTCATAGAGAGTGTTTTCATGTTGTTTCCTCTGAGCATCAATCTCTTTCTTCCGGTATCGCTGCTGAAGACAGTCATTTAATTTCCTCTTTGTTTCTCTCACAATGCTTTCCTGAACATCTTTGATTTTGATCTCAAATGATGTTTTCCACTGGATCAATATATCTTTATCTTTGTCTTTCTCAAAGAATTCAGACATTGATTTCTCCACTTCTTCACTTGTTGTCTTCAGTTCTCTCTGAAGATCAGTTTCCTCGACCTCATGAATTGCTTCATTTTCTATTTTGTTGTGTAGCTTGTTCTCAGTTTCCATCATGGCACTGTGAAGACTCCAGGACCACTTGCTGTATTTTGTCTCCAGTTTCCTGTAGACTGAAATCTCCAGAGAATTTCTGAAGCTGAAGACGAATCCTTCATTCAGTAAAGCCTCCCAGAGATCTTCAATACGATCTTTTAGGTCTATCAGCATCATTCCATCTGATTTTGAGGCATGAAACAAAAAAATTGTTTCCTTTAGTTCTTGAATATTCTCACAGTAGTTTGGGTTTGGTGGTGCCATCGGTGGGTTTCCCTCCCAGAGCTGAGCAAAATACTTCACATCATTCTGAACATCAAATTTAATAACATCACTGAAACATCCTGCATCATAGACTTCATCTTTAGCTGCAAGTTTTGTCATCTCATCCAGTTTCTCCTGCAGTAGTCTTCTTCCCTCCTCATTTTTCTCTCCAGCTGTGACGTCTGAGACGTTCTGATGCACAAACACACATCTGGGATTCAGCTTGACCTTCTTCATCCTCATGAACGCCTGAACAACAATCTGAAGAATGTCCTGCATCTCAGATGGGTTTTCTCCAAAGATGTTGATCAATGTCAGATTTCCAAGACCAACAACAAATGTGGCAAGTTCGTTGTCATAATGTCTGGTTGATCTTCCAGCCAGTTCTAGAGCACGAAGACCCTCAGTATCAACAACCAGAATATAGTCAAAGTTCATCTGTGTTTTCATCTCGTCTGACAATCTGACCAGCTGCATGAAAGCTCCTCTGGTGCACCTGCCAGCACTGACGGCAAACTGGAGTCCAAACATGGCATTGAGCATGGTGGATTTCCCAGAGCTCTGAATCCCTAAAACTGACAGCACAAAGACTCTCTGGTCTCCCAGTTTCTGGATGAGTTGATCTAGAACAGCAGAGATCCAGACCAGAGGAACATGAGCAGCATCTCCATCCATCAGCTCCAGTGGAAATCCAGAGATCATCATCTCTGCTGCAAGACTCGGGAGAGAAGAGAAGTCAAACTGCAGGTCTTTCTTGTTCTTCTTCACAGATGAACATGATTCATAGATCTGACCGATCTCCCTCATGATGTGCTCCAAACCAAAGGCTGCAGCTTCAAGTTCCTCAGATATTCTCTCAAGTTCTGCTTGTTAAGCTTTGAGGTGTTCAGATTTCTCATTATTATTTTCTTTCAATTTTATTCCAAGCCATTTAATGAAAAAAATCTTCTCATGTTCAGCATCTGAGTTCATTTCTTTAATGAAGAACTTCAATAACTCACTGATGTCAGATTCATGCTGCTGTTCTCGTATTTTCTTCATCTCTGCTTGTTTTCTACTGATGCCCATTTCTGTCTCCTTATCTCGAGGTCGATGTAGTTCTTTGTTCTTCTGAGCCATTTGATGTCATCAGTTCATTTAAATTTCCATACAGTGACAGTGTGGGCTTTAGATCAATAATTAGATCAGTAATTTAGTTTATATGGTTAATTTAGTTTATTAATTAGATTTATTTCGATGTTTAGTTGAAAAATATAGTGTCCCCAACTGAGCACGCCAAGCCAGAGGCAACAGTGGCAAGGAAACCAAAACCCCATCAGGTGACCTAATGGAGAAAAATAAACCTTGGGAGAAACCAGGCTCAGTCGGGGTGCCAGTTCTCCTCTGGCCAATTAACAAACAGCGTATTATTATTATTATTATTCTGGCCGCTTTACAGGTCAGAGGTCATAATAGATCGGAATATTCAAATGACCGGAGGCAACACGCTGGAGACGGGTTTATTGAGGATGATGTTTATTAAATAATTATTAAAGTGCAATATTCGAATGATCGGAGGCAACACGCTGGGGACAGGTTTATTGCGGATGACATATCGATTTAAGTATTATTTAATTGTAATATTCGAACAATCGGAGTCAACACGCTGGAGACGGGTTTATTGCGGATGACATATCGATTTAAGTATTGTTTAATTGTAATATTCGAACAATCGGAGTCATCACGCTGGAGACGGGTTTATTAAGATGCCCTGTCGATGAGGCAGTTGCAGAGGGAGGCTAATTGACACGGTCTCTGCGGACACTTCAGGGTCCTGTGTTGGTCTTCTCTGGGCGCAGGTCCACCATCTGATCTGGATACGGCCCGGATCCGGCTGACTGCAGTAAACCTCGGGATAAAACAGAGAGACTATCATTAGCATAGAAGCCATTCTTCTGATGATGTAACGAGCACATCAGGTGTTATGGGAAGTGTTCCCGGTTCCGGCTGACCTAGTTAATGCAGCCTAACAATAATTTCATTGAAAAAGTGTTTTATGTGTATGCCACAGTAAAGAGATGTGTTTTTAGTCTAGATTTAAACTGACAGAGTGTGTCTGCTTCCCGAACAATGCTAGGAAGACTGTTCCAGAGTTTAGGAGCTAAATAGGAAAAGGATCGACCGCCTGCAGTTGATTTGGATATTCTCGGTATTATCAACTGGCCAGAATTTAGAGAACGTGTACAGGGTGAAGAGTAGCGGTCCTAGCACTGAGCCCTGTGGTACTCCATACTGAACTTGCGATCGGTGTGACATCTCTTCATTTACTGCTACAAGCTGATAACAGTCGCATAGGTATGATTTAAACCATGATAAAGCAATTCCACTAATACCTACATAATTTTCGAGTCTATTCAAAAGAATGTTGTGGTCGATGGTATCAAATGCAGCATTAAGATCGAGTAACACTAATAGAGAGATACAGCTACTGTCGGATGATAAGAGTAAATCATTTGTAACTCTGATGAGAGCAGTCTCAGTAATATGATACGGTCTAAATCCTGACTGGAAATCCTCACAGATACCATTTCTTTCTAAAAAGGAACATAATTGTGAAGACACTGCCTTTTCAAGTATTTTTGACAGAAAGGGTAGATTTGAGATTGGTCTATAATTTACTAATTCTGTAGGATCAAGTTGCGTTTTTTTAATAAGTGGTTTAATAATAGCCAACTTAAAAGTTTTCGGTACATATCCTAATGACAAAGATGAATTAATGATATTAAGAAGAGGATCTATGACCTCTGGTAGCATCTCTTTTAATAGCCTAGTCGGTACAGGGTCAAGCATACATGTTGTTGATTTTGATGATTTAACGAGTTTAGCCAATTCTTCTTCTCCTATAGCAGTGAATGATTGTAATTTTCCCTCAGTAACACTACAATGCTCTGTCTGATGTGATACTGTAGTAGACGGCTGCATGGTTAAAATTTTCTTCCTAATATTATCAATCTTACATGTGAAGAAGTTCATAAAGTCATTACTGCTGTGCTGTTTACAATCATCAGAAGTTGAAGCTTTATTTTTGGTTAATTTAGCCACTGTATCGAATAAATACCTTGGGTTGTGTTTGTTTTCTTCCAAGAGAGTTGAGAAATAAGCAGATCTAGCAGTTTTTACAGCCTTTCTGTATGTGATCATGTGCTCTTTCCACGAATTACGAAAGACCTAAAGTTTTGTTTTCTTTGCGTTTGCATTTGCAGAGATGACAAGCTAACAGGCTAGCGAAATGCTAACGTGTGATGGTGATTTAGATTAAAAGCTAGCGATGTCAAATTTAACGTGATAGGCAATTTTTAAACAATTTATGGTGATGAGTAAGTTATATTTAGCAGTAGAATAAAGAGGAAATATCAAAATAAAGATTCAAACGTGAGCAAGGCTGTACAGAGCTACAAACAATGCAGGAGGCACACAGGAGACAGGAGCAATCGATCAGGCAGGAGCAATCGATCAGCTGTGTTGAGAAAAATCTCAACATCCCTAAGACAGGGTAATTTTTCATGGCCACAGAAAAAAATATTCAGAGAAAATTAATTTATAATATAATATTTTATTCAATTATTCAGAGGTGAACGTTTAAGAGAGAGAGGCGGATCTGTGCGTCTCTCTTTAAGGCCTGGAAGAAGACACACCTCTCAGGGTCGACCTGACCAATGAAATAGTTGGGATTTTCCAGCGGGAAATTCCTTGTGGGGGAGTTTATGGCTCTTTTTTCGGACATGATTAAACTAGGTTTGTGCCCATTTATACTCCAATTAATACAGCAAACACACAATGCAACCTATGAGGAAGTGACATACACAACAATGTAAGTCATAAAACAAGCTTTAATTTGATAGGAGACACGACATATATGAGGTTAAATGAACTAGTAGTTTGCTCATAAGATATACATATAGCAAAATACCATACAAGATACACTTTACAAGTTATAATCATACACACAATGTCCTGGGGTGCATGTTCATTTATAGAACAGTTTTTCTATAAATGAATGCAGGAAACTCTTTAAGGGCTATGGGTCTCCTTATGGCCCTTGTTTTTCACATTCTTTCAAGCCATATCAAGGTCTTAACAAGTAATTATGTGTCTGATTTGTCACAGTCGTTACACTGGTTAAAGCTGAGCCGCTTTTTTGGTGCCTAATCTCTAGGTTTGGCACAAAATAACCTGCAACTTATCTAGCTAGCCACTTCAGGGCTTCAGGTCTCACAGTTAGACTCCAAAAGACTTAAGAATAACTTTGGCGTCAAAGTAAAAATGCTTAACCTCCATAATGTCTGTGTTTCTGATAAATGTATTGAATTGATCTTTTATTACTCTTTTACATGAACACCCATACCTGAACACATACAAATATTAAGTTATTTATGTTTCTGTCTTGTACATAATCACAAACACATACACACATATAGGTCTAAAATGTGTATTTAAATAATTTAAACCCCTATAGAAAGATAAATGGTACTGAAAGTAATATTGGGCATCATATTTGTGTTTTATAAGTTTTAAGCAGATTTTAGAAAGTAACTTCAAACTAAAGCAATTAGTAAAACATTTCAATCACTCCAAAACTATCTAAAATAAAAATTACAACATATTATTTTTTGGTTAAGATACACAGTATATAATATAAGTTTGAAACCTTCACATCCCGCCTTCATTACCACTACATAGTGATAAATGTATTAAAGAGCGGCCTAGTGTTAAACATATTTAAATCATTGAATCACAAGTTCACATAATCTTTGAATGGAAGAGAGGTTAACTAAACATATATTTGGCTTGCTGTCTGAGATGGAGGGCTAGAGCTCGAGACTCGACCTGATCCGAGCCCTAAGTACTCCCCTTGACTTCCTTGACTTTAGTGGTAACCAGCTGGCATTGGTCTGGAAAACTATCATAGGACAGAGGTAAGCAGTGGCTTATACATTTTATGCTCATTCTGGCAGTAAGTAGAGATCACTTCACAGATACTGGTGTGACAAATGTACTTTAAAAACAGAGCGTTTTAAATCTTTAACTTCTCTCTCTAATGCATTCTGTGAAATTAAGTTAAGCTGATTTCAGAATCACTGAAGTGATGAACAGATACTCATTTCAAAGTGTTCTGTGAGGCAGAAACCAAAAGAAACTTATTTTGCTTATTAAATTAAATGTATTCATACAAACTCTCAATAGCATCCTGTTTTGAGTATTTTCTCCATTCATATGGAATCTCCCCTTCCCCCTCAAATGTTTTACTGTAGTGTTTTTCCAGATCTTCCTGGAATCTGCACACAACCCACTTCCAGTAGGGCAGCTCAGAGAGATCAGGAGTGATGCTCCAGTCTGCATAAACTCCTCCTGCTCTTCTGTATTCTCTCCAAGGGACTGTATCATCTGAGTCATTGGGATGGAAATATAGATTGCTGTTTGCTACTGCTGATGTGCAGATTTGGGTAGACAAGTTAGATGTATTATTGTAATATATTCCGTTTAGTCCAATACTACGGTGGAAAGGAACACTGTGATCTCCATAATGTTTTCCTGTGGTGTAGGTGCAGGTGGCTCTACAGAACGGACACTGAACCCAACAGCACTGACAGAAGTGATCAATCAGAATCGCATCTGGCCTGAACTTATAGTCCAGCTTTACTAGAAATGTCTCTGAGTTGAATCTACTGCAGATATCAGACATTATAGCAGCAATTTCTTTTCTTATCACATCTTCTAGGAGGTTGAAATCATCAACATCATCATGTTTCACTCCACTGAGGTCTTTTTCAGAGAAGATCAGCACATCTGAGAGCCGCTGTGTGAAACTCTTCAGCCATAAACCAGCATCTCTTCTGTTCTCTTGAACATGTTCAGTAGATTCATGAGCTGATTTTTTGATCTTCTGCTGCAGGAGTTTAATGTTCTCCTTCATCTTGGGTAAAACACTGACACTGAACTTATCAGTGATGTACCGACTGACTTCATCTCTGATGAAACTCTTGAAGTGAAGTCTGGGATACCTAATGTAATCCATGTATTTGTCAAAGTCCTCCTCTTCTGCCAGTGTTTTCAGGATGTGTTTCTCCAATTTTGATCTGTTTCCATTCAGTGATTCACATTTGTTCATAATTTCATATGTCAGATCTCTGGTGGTCTTCTTGTAGACGCTCTGCTCAATGGGCTCTTTAAGTTTCTGACAGATGATCTCTCCAAAAATAGCGGCTGATGTTGCTCCATGACAGTGTTTCTGGACAACCCTGTAGTACTCTTCTCTCTTCTTCTCAACATATATTACAGGACTATTGGCTTCCCTGAACCTCATGTGTTGGTCAGTGATCATCTTGTTTGCTTTCTTACAGATGGAAAGAACCAAATCTATGAAGAAATCATCCTTAAACTCATATTTCGCTGATCGTTCCTGATGTTCTGTTACTCTCCTCTTGATGTACTCTATGAGTTGTTGAATGTAGCTGATGTTGTAGCCCATCTTTGAAATGTTGAATGACTGAATCATTTTGTCTGTCTGCTGGTCAACATCTGAGACTAATGAACTTATTTGAGCTTCATTTTCTGGAGACAGGCAAGCACCCTTTACATCCTCTTTAAAGTCTTTTTTTGTGGACTTTTTGAAAGTAACATAATCAAAATAACTCCACACTGTGAAAATATTTATGTACTCACTGTCGTCTATAATGTGATCCACAGGGAGACGCCCCTCATAGACGGCACTGAGAATCTCTCTCACATCTGTCATTATGTCAATGTCTTCGATTGGAGGAGTGTCTTTGATGATCTTCTCTACATTGTGTTCCCAAAGCAAATCAAACTCTTTCTTCAGTGCTTCATCATTTGCTTTGTCTTTGAGTTTTAAGGGAAGTTCTTTGCTCTTTTCATAGAGAGTGTTTTCATGTTGTGTCCTCTGAGCATCAATCTTTTTCTTCCGGTCTCGCTGCTGAAGACAGTCATTTAATTTCCTCTTTGTTTCTTTCACAATGTTTTCCTCAAGCTCTTTGATTTTGATTTCAAATGATATTTTCCACTCAATCAGTATATCTTTATCTTTGTCTTTCTCAAAGAATTCAGACATTGATTTCTCCACCTCTTCACTTGTCTTCTTCAGTTCTCTCTGAAGATCAGTTTCCTCAACCTCATGAATTGCTTCATTTTCTATTTTGTTGTGTAGTTTGTTCTCAGTTTCCATCATGGCACTGTGAAGACTCCAGGACCACTTGCTGTATTCGGTCTCCAGTTTCCTGTAGACTGAAATCTCCAGAGAATTTCTGAAGCTGAAGACGAATCCTTCATTCAGTAAAGCCTCCCACAGATCTTCAATACGATCTTTTAAGTCTATCAGCATCATTTTATCTGTTTTTGCTACATGAGACATAATAGTGTTCTTTAGTTCTTGAATATTCTCACAGTAGTTTGGGTTTGGTGGTGCCATCGGTGGGTTTCCCTCCCAGAGATGAGCAAAATACTTCACATCATTCTGAACATCAAATTTAATGACATCACTGAAAGGTTTTGCATCACAGTCTTCTTCTTCAGCAGCGAGTTTTGTCATCTCATCCAGTGTCTCCTGCAGTCGTCTCCTTCCCTCCATGTTTTTCTCTCCAGCTGTGACGTCTGAGACGTTCTGATGCACAAACACACATCTGGGATTCAGTTTGACCTTCTTCATCCTCAGGAAGGCCTGAGCAACAATCTGAAGAATGTCCTGCATCTCAGATGGGTTTTCTCCAAAGATGTTGATCAATGTCAGATTTCCAAGACCAACAACAAATGTGGCCAATTCATTATCATGATGTCTGGTTGAACTTCCAGTCAATTCTAGAGCACGAAGACCCTCAGTATCAACAACCAGAATATAGTCAAAGTTCATCTGTGTTTTCATCTCGTCTGACAATCTGACCAGCTGCATGAAAGCTCCTCTGGTGCACCTGCCAGCACTGACGGCAAACTGGAGTCCAAACATGGCATTGAGCATGGTGGATTTCCCAGAGCTCTGAATCCCTAAAACTGACAGCACAAAGACTCTCTGGTCTCCCAGTTTCTGGATGAGTTGATCCAGAACAGCAGAGATCCAGATCCCAGGAACATGAGCAGCATCTCCATCCATCAGCTCCAGTGGAAATCCAGAGATCATCATCTCTGCTGCAAGACTCGGGAGAGAAGAGAAGTCAAACTGCAGGTCTTTCTTGTTCTTCTTCACAGATGAACATGATTCATAGATCTGACCGATCTCCCTCATGATGTGCTCCAGACCAAAGGCTGCAGCTTCTGCTTGTTCAGCTTTAAGTTGTTCCGATTTCTCATTATTATTTTCTTTCAATTTTATTCCAAGCCATTTAATGAAAAACCTCTTCTCATATTCAACATCATTAATTTCTTTAATGAAGAACTTCATGAACTCACTGATGTCAGATTCATGCTGCTGTTCTCGAATTTTCTTCATCTCTGTTTGTTTTCTACTGATGTCCATTTCTGTCTCCTTATCTCGAGGTCGATGTAGTTCTTTGTTCTTCTGACTCCACTGATGCCACAGTTTCCCCTGACAGGGCAGAAATGATTCTTTGATTTCTGTCAGATGTTTCTTCTCCAGTAAACTCATCATCTGCTGTGCTGCTTCTCTTCCTCTCCTGCAGTCTTCATCATCTTCCTCATCTACTCTGATGTCCGAGTGTTTGGACACATCTTCAAGTCTGAAAGTGGAAGATGATCCTGAGAGACAATCATTTATGGCTCCTCTGAGTTCTTCAGATACTTCTGACTGATTTCTGCCTTTCAGACCGATTTTAAATTTCCCTTTCTTCATCTTATTTACTGCAGATTCATCTTCTGTAAAAAGGCAAATGAGTGGCTTTCTGTCCTTGTACAGGTTTTGGATTATTGCTGCACTTTTGTCATTCTTGTCAAGTCGTGGTAGAAGAACAACATTGACTGAGGCCATTTCTGTGAGGATCTGGAGCTGTTTCTCATGGTCTCCTGCATCACCGTGTAGATTACAGAACCCAACACAGTCAGTGAATTTATCATCATTTGATCCAGAGGGGCAGAACCAGGCGATCTCCACCACTCCATCCATCAGGACTCTGGTTCTGCTGCTGCCGGGGCAGTTCCTGTGGAAGAACGTGTTGTGTTTCTCATTGATCAGACTGTTCATCAGCTGAGACTTGGATGAAGACACAGGGCTAAACCTAAAGAAAGACACCATTGGAGTTTGTGCCTTGTAGATCGGCTGAGTTTGACTGAAGATTTCGTTGTTGGTGTTTCTCATCTTCCAGCTCTTGTTGATTTGTCTGAATGTCCAGAGAGGAAACTCAATCTGTTGTGTGAATGGATCAAGAACAAGCAGGGGCAGAGCGTACTGACACTGGGACAGTTTAGTGACCATCAGCTGCTTCAGGAAACCATCAGCACAATGAAACACGGCCATCTGAACATCCATCGGGTGGATTCGCTCAGACCGGCTTGGTTTAGACGCTGACCCTGAATTAAAAAAAAAATCCTCAGAATCATAGCAGCCTTGTTCATTGTAACCTTCATTGGTCTCTTTAGTTTTAATGTATCTTGCTCTGTAGTTCATCATCAGTAGTTTTTGTGTGAAAGTCTGGATCAGATCCTCTTCAGCACAAGACTCATGGGACTGTAATGAATGTTCAGATATCTGAAGAACATCTGCAGCTCTCAGTTTATTGTGATTTCTGCCTTCAAGATAAAGTCTGTTAAATAGATTCATTTTTTTTAGTTAACGCTTCCTGTTGTAGGTGTTGACCTGAACTGACTTGTGATGTTCCACAGTGCTCGTTTTCGGCCTGTTGAAGAAATAAAAAATGAATTAATTTTAATTTATTTACTTTGGTTTTAATCTATTTAAAAAATAATACCACTGTAGTCGGAACAGAGATGTCAAGACCAGACCTCCAAGACGAGGGAGCCGTGTAGAAATATAAATGCCTGTACTACACTCTCAAAAAAAAAAAAAAAAAAGAGTACAAAATCGTACCTTTTAAGGTACGAGTGGCCGTCACTGGGGTACCCTTTTTGTACCTCTAAATCAGGGGTAGGCAAGTTCGGTCCTAGAGAGCTGATGTCCTGCAGAGTTTAGCTCCAACCCAACTAAGCCACCACAGTATAAAACTCATGGCATTGTTGAGATTCATATGCTGATTCTTGATATCTGTGTGCATCTAAACCCCCCCCCCTAAAATGTATTTAAAAGTCAGAATTCAGAATTCAGAATTTCTGATCTATGGCAAGAAAGTATTGTTGGTGAATATTATTTATCAGCATTTTTAGTCTATGGTGAGTTTAGTCGAACATTTTTCTTCATGATAATTTTTGTTTATGGCTTCTTTAGATTTGAACAGATTTTGTGGTTTGTTAAAGCTACACTATGTAACTTTTCCATCCACTAGAGGTCGCCTGTTCAAAACAAAGGCGTAATTTCATGACGCCACGTTTGAGCGCAGAATCTTGGGACATTAGATTAGATTAGATTAGATTCAACTTTATTGTCATTACAAAAGTACAAGTACAAGGCAACGAAATCCAGTTTAGGTCTAACCAGAAGTGCAATAGCAGCAAGTGCAGGATATACAATGGTTGCGTAAGTGCAGGACATGGAAATGTACTGAATATATATAAATATGTATAAGTAGAGAGATGGTTATTACTACAAGCAGAACTGAATTTACAGATGAATATATACAGTGTATAAATATACAGATGGCTATTACTATAAACAGAATTTACAGGTGAATATGTACTATGAATATAATATACAGATGGCTATTACTTTAAACAGAATTTTTACAGTTAGAGGTATACAATAATATGTTAGGCTAATATGAGGAATATAGCAGTGGATTAAGTTAGTGCAATAAATTATGGACAGAGCTATCCGAAAGAAAGTGTAAAAGTGCAGTGGAAAGTGGTTGGATATTACAGTTAGAAGTACGGTGCAAAATGCAAATGTAAACATTGGTACTGTAAATACAGTCGGCAGTGCAAATGAGCATATTCCAGTTAAGATATGATGGTGCAGAATGCATAAGTAAACAGTTGTTACTGTAATAAACAGTCGGTAGTGCAAATAACAAAGTGAAGGCAGGTGTGAGGTAGAAGAGTTGGCAGTTTATGAGGGAAGTGGATCAACGGGGGTTTGAGTTCAGTAAAGAGACAGCTCTGGGGAAAAAACTGTTCTTTAGTCTGCTGGTCCTGGTCCGGAGGATCCTGAAACGCCTGCCGGAGGGCAGGAGAGAAAACAGTCTGTGGGTTGGGTGAGAGGAGTCCTTGAGGATGCTGCGAGCTCGGTGCAGACAGCATTTCCTCTGGATGTGCTCGATGGCAGGTAGTGGAGTCCCTGTGATGCGCTGGGCAGTTTTCACCACCCGCTGCAGTGCCTTGCGCTCCGCAACAGAGCAGCTCCCATACCATACTGCCACACAGTTGGTCAGGATGCTTTCTATTGCGCAGCGATAGAAGTTCACCAGGATAGCCGAGGAGAGCTGATTCTTCCTCAGTGTCCTCAGGAAGAAGAGGCGCTGGTGAGCCTTCTTGACCAGGCTGGAGGTGTTGGTCGTCCACGACATGTCCGCCGAGATGTGGATCCCCAGGAACTTGAAACTGGAGACACGCTCAACAGCCATTCCATTGATGTGGATGGTGTCGTGTGTGCCTCTTGACTCCTTCCTGAAGTCCACGATGAGCTCCTTCGTTTTGGTGGTGTTGAGGAGCAGGTTATTATCAGTGCACCATGTGGCCAGGTGCTGGATCTCCTCCCTGTAGGCAGTCTCATCGTTGTTGCTGATGAGACCAATCACCGTAGTGTTGTCCGCAAACTTGACGATGGAATTAGATCCATACACAGGCTTGCAGTCGGAGGTGAAGAGGGAGTAGAGAAACAGACTTAGCACACAGCCCTGTGGTACACCAGTGTTGAGTGTGATGGACGTGGAGCAGGTGGATCCTGATCGAACATTCTGTGGTCTGTCAGTTAGGAAGTCCAAAATCCAGTTACACATTGAAGTGTTGATGCCCAGGTCTCCAAGTTTGGCAATTAACCTGGATGGGATGACAGTGTTGAATGCTGAGCTGAAGTCAACAAACAGCATGCGTGCATAAGTGTTTTTACTGTCCAGATGGGTGAGCACAGAGTGCAGTGCCATGGAAACTGCATCCTCTGTGCTCCTATTGCTGCGATAGGCAAACTGGTGTGAGTCCAAAGTGGATGGTATAGAGTCTTTTAGGTGTTCCAGGACCAGCCGCTCAAAGCACTTCATAACGATGGGTGTGAGTGCTACAGGGCGGTAGTCATTAGGGCACCTCGGGCTGGAGTGTTTCGGCACTGGCACAATGGAAGTGCGTTTAAAGCATGATGGTACAGCTGCTTGGGCGAGAGACAGGTTGAAAATGTCTGTGAAAACCCCAGCGAGCTGCTCCGCACATGCCCTGAGAACACGACCAGGGATGTTGTCTGGTCCAGCAGCCTTGTGTGCGCTGATCCGGCTCAGTGCCTTGCAGACATCTGTGGAGGAGAGTGTGATTGGTGGGTGGTCAGCTGAGGGTTTGAGCTTGGTGGCAGTTTCTCTGTTGTCTCTTTCAAAACGAGCATAAAAGTAATTTAGCTCGTTCAGGAAGTTGACATCAGTGGCTGCGGGGGTGGAGTGGGTGGGTTTATAATCACTGATGGCCTGAATGCCCTGCCACATGCGTCGAGGGTCAGAGTTGGAAAAGTGTCCCTCTATCTTAAGCTTGTAGCAGTGCTTGGCCTTTTTGATGCCCCTCTTCAGGTTTGCTCTGGATGCGCTGTAGGCTTGTGCATCACCTGATCTAAAGGCAGTATTGCGTGACTTCAGCAGGAGTCGCACTTCCCTGTTCATCCAAGGCTTCTGATTTGGGTATGTGGTGATCTGTTTCTGGGTTGTAACACTGTCAATGGTGGTATTGATATGATCCAATACTGAGGAGGTGTAGGAGTCAATGTCCGTGTGAGCGCCACTGGTGGCTTGAGAAGCAAACATACTCCAGTCTGTGTTTAGAAACCTTTCCTGGAGTGTGGAATCTGCCCCCGCAGGCCACACCTTGATGGTTTTCATTGATGGCTTCACACGGTTGATGAGGGGTGCATATTTGGGTCTGAGAAACAAAGAGATGTGGTCTGACTGTCCCAGGTGGGGGAGGGGTGTTGCAACGTAAGCTCCGGCCATGTTTGTGTAAACATGGTCTAAGGTTTTGTTTCCTCTGGTGGGGCAGGAAACATGCTGGTGAAACTTGGGTAGCACTGACTTTAAGTTTGAGTGATTAAAGTCACCTGCAACAATAAACGCAGCTTCCGGGTGATCAGTCTGTTGTTTACTGATGGCTGCGTGAAGTTCTTTCATAGCAAGCTTGGCATCAGCATCGGGTGGAATGTAGGCAGCAGTTATAATGGTGGAGGTGAACTCCCGCGGTAGATAAAACGGTCTACATTTAACCATGAGAAACTCCAGGTTAGCTGAACAATGACTCCCAACAATAGCAGAGTTTGTGCACCAAGCTTTGTTAATATAAATGCACAATCCGCCCCCTCTGCTCTTCCCGGAGCCATCTAATGTTCTATCCGCTCGGAGTGTGTGGCGTCCCGCTAGCTCGATAGCGGTGTCCGGTATTCTGCTGTTTAACCAGATTTCCGTGAAGATTAGGACGTTACAGTTCAAAAGTTTCTTACTGTGTGTGATGCTGAGTCGAATCTCCTCCATTTTGTTCACTAGCGACCGTACATTGGCAAGGAAAATGCTGGGTAAAGAGAGCCGATGAGGAGTAAGCGTTAGCTTAGCACGCGTTCCTCCACGCTGCCCACGCCTTTGTTTACGATCTCTCCTCCGCCGTCTAGCACTTCCGCCCGGCCGGGTAGAGTGCAGATTCACGGGTGTCCTAGCGATCTCAGGAAGGAGTTGTAGATTGTCCATAAAACTGTCGGACATTCGCAAACCAATATCCAAAAGCTCAGCGCGGGTGTACGTTGTAAAGGCACGACTGTTCTGTACGAACAGACCCGAGAAGAACAGGAAAAATACCGCAAAATTGCAGAATCTGGAGAGAACCAGAGCCTCGCGATCTACTCGCGCCGCCATCTTGGAATTCATTTAAAGAATTGAAAGAATTCATTTAAAGACATGTGGTCTTCACCTCACAGCCGGTGGGAAAGAATCGGGATAGGACTCGGGCAGAAATCATGTTCATGGATGAGATTATTAACGTTACTGTAGTATGAAGCAGAGCAGGACCGAGTGTTGTGGAGCTGAGGAACCGCTGGAGCAATTGTTAATAAGAAGAGCGGAACACACGCCTCGCGAGCAGCGGGACTTATATTATGCCACAGTCGCTGGCGCCACTTCCGCTTTTCCGGTCATGATTATGAGGTAAGGCAGCTCTGTTTATCATATCAGATACATTTGAGTGTGTTGAAAATTATGTTATGACATTACTCTGTGCGTTCTCTCGGCGGCTGCTATGACACTTGTTCACACTGCAGTGAGAGTAAAGCGTTTCTGCAGAATAAAACCAGAAACTGAGGGTAACACAGATATGATGTCATCAACAGGCGACTCCCTCACACGTACCGGTTCTTTGGTTAAAATAGCAATTTTCTCATGATTTACAAATAGTTGGAAACATTTGGGATATTATAAGTACTCAACTGAACAAAATATATAACACTGGCCTAGTGGTTCTCAACATATTATGTACATAGTGCACCTTTAACACTGTAACAAAAACCACAAACTCACATAAAAAGCGAAGAGTCAAACTGCCCAACTAAAGGAAACACTGATCACCATAACAGTGACCAAACGTTTTCAATAAATCATCATCATCTAAACCTCTGTTAATTCTCAATAAGAGCTTCTATATATATCGTTCAGGGTTGGAGCCAAACTCTGCAGGATGGGACTCTCTAGGACTGAACTTGCCTACCCCTGCTCTAAGTAGCGGAAAACAATGGTATAATTGTACCCTAAGGACCAATGTGTACCTTTAAAAGGTACAGCTATACGTTTTGTTCCCCAAGGAACAAAATTGTACCTCCACTGTACCTTTTTTTCTGAGAGTGTAAGCATGGACAATTTTGTGAAAGGATTGCCAGTGAGTCCAGGATGGGCCAGTAAACACTGATTATATGTTGCATGTGGGTTTATTTATCAGGCAGTGATTGTGTCAGGCAGTGATTGTGTCAGGCAGTGTATTGTGTTGTCCACAAGATGTCGCTATAATGCTGTTGCGTCAGGACAGATTCAAGTAACTTTAGCGCTGTTTGAGCCTCTTGATGTACCGTAGTGTTGATACGTGAGTAGTGCGTAATAATTTATTTAGTTCATGTATAGGAAGCCATGTTAATGGTATTGGAAATTGCAATGTAAAATATCTTTGTTGTTATCACACTAAAGTTCAGTTTTGAGATATTTTGAGTTTTAAACTGCTAAAGCAAAAATGTGTTAAATTAACTTTCCTTTATTTGACACTCAAGAGTGTCAAAAGTAACTCTGAAGAAGTGTTCAATTTAATTAGATAATTAAGAGATTAATTAAGTGATGATTGAGCATTAGTGAAGACACCTGATGATAATAAACAGAATCAGTGAAGGACATAGTCACCATTGTGGCGATCAGTGTTTGCTTTAATTAGGCTCTTGACCCTTGGTTTTTATAACATTACTTAGTTTTTTTCTGTCTGCTTTAACTGTGTGTTTAGAAAACATATTTTGTAATGGCAAAGAAAGCACAAAATCTTTTCAGGAGTTGATTATGTTTTGATCATCATTTAATGACCTGATTAACTAATACCATTCTGAGACCAATCTATAATTATATGGGTAATCTGTTGATTTTACATTATTGATTACAACAGCTCTGTGATGTTAAAGCATGATATTCTCTACAAAAAAAGTTTGCAATTACTTTGTTGCTTTACACAGACGTCAAGAATCAGCGTATGAATCTCAACAATGGTGATAAACAGCTTATCAGATACACAGATTAACTCTGAACATCACAAAACAAGCTAATAAAAAGTCACATAAAACAGCAAAAATAAAAGAAAATGGTAAGAATAAAATAAATTACTAAAACATATAATCTTATAATTTATTCATGCCGCTATGCATACTGGGAGCCATGGGTGAGTTTTGATTGGTTTACCCAGACTGCATGGCAAAAAGCTTTTTGATTGTCACCATTGTTGAGATTCATACACTAATTATTGATGTCTCGGTGTGTCTAAATAACAGAGAGATTCAAACCTCTTTTGAACAGAACATCTTTTAAAACTCCCTCTGATTATACTGAAAACACCAGATCTGATGCTGTAGAATCACAGGGCTGCTGTAATCAGTAAAGTAAACCTAACTCAAAGATTAGGCTCTAAATGACATTAGTGATGCCCAAACACAACCATCAACACCTGATCACATTTCTCTGGCCTTGTCTAGGTGCTATTAATCAGTTACAATAGACCGACAAAAACTATTGTTATAAAACCAAGGGTCAAGAGCCCAACTAAAATAAACACTGATCGGCATAATGGTGACTATTTACTTCAGCGATTCTGCTTGTTATCATCAGGTGTCTTCACTGGTCAATGGTCAATCATCACTTAATTAATCTCTTAATTATCTCATTAACTTTAACACTTCTTCAGAGTTACTTTTAACACTCTTGAATTTTGAGTCAACTAAACTCTGAGGAGTGTTAATTTAACACTGGAGTTTTTTGCTGTGTACATGCAGAGCTATGTGGAGAGTTAAAATGTTTTGTTCTTTCTTTTAAATGTGATTAATACGTGGTGGCTAATGCAAAGCTATGTATGATAATATAAGCAGCGAGAGCTTGCTGTTGAATTGCATGTGTATTGAAATGTACTTTGCTAGTTTAAAACTTACGTTCAAGTTCATGTTATCAACTCTATAGATGCCGTGCTGTGGAATAAATGGTCAAGCCACAATCCTCAGGACACCTGGACTCAGGTGTCATCACTAATGGTCTGTCATACAAACACACAATACAACACTAATATATATAGTTGTAAAATAAATTAAGTCAAACCTGAATTTTGAAGTCCCCGATCTCTGTATCATCAATACAGTCTTGAGCTGCATCTGTGAACATCTCCGTAAACTGTGTCTATTTATACGATGTGGAAAGTGTTGCGCAATCTTAAAATAACCTGTTGTGGCAGTAAGGAAGTGAAAGAGTTTCCGTGTTTTTACTTTGGTGTGGAAGTGTTTGAGCTGATTTGAGCCGAAGTCAACTTTTTGCATGTACTGAAGATGTAAATGTGTAATTTCTTACTATTGCTGTCGTTTTTATCATTTTAATAATTCACAGACCACATGTAATGATTGTTTTAATTACTGGTATGTATATAATGACAGAGAGGATATGTAAACTTTGACGTTTGTTTGACTGGAATGAAATGTTGAGGAACTAGTATTGTCAAACAGTTCTTAAAAGTATTTCCGTGTTTAAGGGTTTAGTTTTTTCTTTAGAAAAATGTCAAACATTTTTTTAGGTTCTCAAGACTGCTGAAAATATATACTGGTAGAAAACCAGCTAAGAATATTTGTTCTAAGAACGTTTTTCAAACATTCAATTCTGGTTATGGGAACGTGAAAATGTCCCCCTACTGGGTCCGGGTCCTGTTCCTGGAAACAGTTTTTGTTCAGCACAAGTGAACGTCACTCACCTGACATTTCCAGAGAATTTGCTGCTGATTGCCCTGAAGCAAAAAACTACTGTGTTTATGAGTTCACACTCAAGAGTGTTAAAGTAACACTGAAGCAGTGCTAATGTTAATTAGATCATTAAGAGATAATTGTTTGATGATAAAAAAAACATTAATGGTGTGGATCTTGAGACACCATATTGCCAAAAGTTTTGGGACGCCTACCTTTACTTCAATGCCATCCCATTCTTACTCCGTAGGGTTTAATATGGAGTCGGCCCACCCTTTGCAGCTCTAACAGCTCTTCTGGGAAGGCTTTCCTCAAGGTTTAGGAGTGTGTTTATGGGGTTTCTTCTAGAAGCACATTTGTGAGGTCAGGCACTGATGTTGGACGAGAAGGCCTGGCTCTCAGTCTCCGCTCTAATTCATCCCAAAGGTGTTCTATCGGGTTGAGGTCAGGACTCTGTGCAGGCCAGTCCAGTTCCTACACCAAACTTGCTCATCCATGTCTTTATGGAGCGGCACTTTGTGCACTGGAGCGCAGTCATGTTGGGACAGGAAGGGGCTGTCCCCAAACTTTTCCCACAAAGTTGGGAGCATGAAATTGTCCAAAATGTCTTGGTGAAGCATTAAGAGTTCCTTTCACTGGAACTAAGGGGCCAAGCCCAACCCCTGAAAAACAACCTTTACACTTTACAAACTTTACACTTGGCACAATGCAGTCAGGCAAGTCCCATTCTCCTGGCAACCACCAAACCCAGACTCATCCATGGGATTGGCAGACACTCCAGAGAACAAGTCTCCGCTGCTCTAGAGTCCAGTGGCGGCGCGCTTTACCCCACTGCATCCCATTTGCATTGCATTGCACCGTAGTGATGTACGGCTTGGACGAGCTGCTCAGACATGGAAACCCATTCCATGAAGCTCTACACACTGTTCTTGAGCTCATCTGAAGGCCACAGAAGGTTGGAGGTCTGTAGCTGTTGCGCGACTTCTGCGCACTGTGACGCTCAGCATGCGCTGACCCCGCTCTGTGATTTTATGTGGCCTAACACTTCGTGGCTGAGTTGCTGTTGTTCCCAATTGCTTCCACTTTGTTATAACACCACTAACAGTTGAGTGTGGTATATTTAGTAGTTAGGAAATTTCACGAATGGACTTATTTCACAGGTGGCAAACGATCACGGTACCACGCTTGAGTTCACTGAGCTTCTGAGAGCGATCCATTCTTTCACAAATGTTTGTAGAAGCGTCTGCATGCCTAGTGCTTGATTTATACACAAAAATTGTCCACATGAGGAACCAAACCTGTAAACACCTTGGTAAACAAAGCATCAATCTTTGCCAGGTTAATCTGTTTTTAATCTAGTTTGGAAGACGTGCCTTGAGGAATAAGCATTACATTTTCCTCAGAAGAAGAAGAAGAATGTGATACTATGCGCAGCTTGATCCAGCAGAAGATATAATTTCTGCAAGCAAGTAATTTATCCTTACTTACATTAGTTAACATGTTATTGTTAGCTTACATAAACGTATTACTTGGTAAACGTTTAGATTACTGTTAGTTTACGTAAGATAACAATAACACATTAAATTCTTTTTTCATAATACTGTGACGAGTCTCTCTGGGCATATCAGCGTCGCCCTGGCAACCAACGCACGGCACCTGCACGTCCTCATCACGGGCTGATTGGTCACAGCTGCAGCCCGTCATCGAGCGGCTGTAAAAGCCGCCACCGCTCTCACTTCGAGAGAGACCTAATCTCATGCTGAACGTGCTGGCACTAATCCTTTGTTTCTCACCTAACAGAAGGCAGCGAGTGACCGACAGTCCGACTGAGCACGCCTGGACACCCACCTTCACGAGCACGAGGACTTCACTGGCGCACCAGCCACGAAGACAGCACTCATCTTATTTCACCGTTTCACCTTTGTTGAAGTACTTTCAATAAATTCACCCTCCGGGGCTAACTTCACAGAGCGACCTTGTTGTGTGATTTCTCACCCGTGACATCTGGTGGAGAATGCGGGCAACTGCATGAGAAATCACGCACAGTTGCAGTTTCACCGCAGTAATATATATATTTTTTTCCTCTCTCTTACCGATCGGCGCTCTCTCTCCTCATGGACATGGATGAACTACTGCAGCGCCTCACAGAAGTAAGCATCCGTCAGCAGCAGATAGTGGAACATCTGGCCACTCGGCAGGGCAGAGCTGAAGAAGACATCGCTGCCCTCCATGCCCAGGCTGCCCAGCTGGTTCCACTACCGGACCCCCGAATGCGAGCGACCCGGCTTTTGCCCAAAATGACGGCTCACGATGATGTTGAGGCATACCTACAAATATTTGAAACCACTGCTAACCGTGAGGGATGGCCCATAGAAGTCTGGGCTTCCGCGCTGGCACCTCTCCTCACTGGTGAAGCTCAACGAGCTTATTTTTCCCTTCCTCCCGCGATCACTGACGACTACAGGGAAGTGAAACGCGAGGTCCTCGCCCGGCTGGGTCTTTCTCCCATCTGTGCAGTGCAACAGTTCCACGAGTGGGATTTCAAAGTCCGGATGCCAGCGCGAGCCCAGGCCGCTGATCTCGTCCGTTTGGCTCAACATTGGCTGCTGGACGGGGAGCCCACCGCAGCTCAGGTAGTGGAACGAGTGGTCATCGATCGCCTCCTCCCCGCCCTGCCTCGGTTCCATCGTCAGGCGGTGGGTATGAGGAACCCCGACACTGTCCTCGCCTTGGTGGAGGCGATCGAGCTGGCGGATGCTGTCCACCAATGGGAGGCTGGAGAGAGAGCGCCGCCGTTTCCCCGGAGGGTGGTCCAGGAGTGGCGCACGCTGGAGCGCACCTCGCGCGCAGTTGGCAGACCGACAGTTCCGTCTCTGATGGATGAACCAATGCCCACCGCTGAAACCACGACGCCTCCATGGACCTGGCTGGCGGGCTGCATCGTCCATCAGCGAGTTCCACCTGCGGCTCCAGAGGCGGACGTCAAGTTGAATGGCAAGCCCGTCCGGGCGCTTCTGGATTCGGGCAGCGCGGTCACCCTCATCCAGGCCCATCTGTGCCCTCCTCACCCTGGCCAAAAAAGTTACCTATCGATCACGTGTGTGCATGGAGACACCCAACAAGTTCCAGCTCAGCGTGTGAACATCGCTGCCGCCCATGGCGCCTGGCCCGTTGAAGCCGGATTGGTGAAAAACTTACCAGTCCCACTACTGCTTGGAAGAGATTGGCCGGGGTTTGGCCGCCTGCTCGCCGCCGCCGCTCAGCCCGCCAGCCTGGAACGGAACTGTCGCCGTTGTCGCCGGCCACAGGGACCCCGCCGCCGGTCGGCGCTGCTAGCTTCGGACAGCGGGAGAGATGGTGAGTCCCCCTCGCTAAGTACTAACCTTTTCTATGATGTGTTCCAGCAGGCCAGCGAGGGGGGCTCTTTTGCCAAAGACCAGCGGCAGGACGATCGTCTGAAGCACTGTTGGAGTCAAGTTAGAACCATGGATGGCAAAGACGTCCTCCCACGGTCCCATCCTCTCCCGCATTTTGTAGTCCGAAGCGGTCTGCTATACTGCGTCGCCCAGCGAAGGGAGGAGGAGAAGGAACTTCTAGTCGTCCCTCGGACGAAGACAGAGACCATCCTCGAGTTAGCCCATTCACATCCGATGGCAGGTCACCTAGGCGCGGCCAACACCATCCAGCGGATCCGGGATCGTTTTCACTGGCCAGGCCTGGAGGCTGACGTGAAAGGTTTCTGCAAAGCCTGCCCGACCTGCCAACGCACGGCTCCCAGGACTCCTCCCCCAAGCCCGCTGATTCCCTTACCCGTCATCGAGGTGCCCTTCGAGCGGATCGGAATGGATCTGGTGGGGCCGTTGCCTAAGTCTGCCCGAGGACATGAACACATCCTCGTCATCGTGGATTACGCCACCCGGTATCCAGAAGCAGTTCCCCTGCGGAAAGCCACAGCAAAAGCCATCGCCCAGGAGCTGTTTCTGTTGGCCAGCCGGGTCGGCATCCCGACGGAAAACCTGTCTGACCAGGGAACACGTTCATGTCCCGGCTAATGGCGGACCTCTGCTGGCTGTTGGGGGTGAAACAGTTGATGACAACCGTCTATCACCCGCAAACCGACGGACTCGTGGAACGCTTTAACCAAACCCTAAAACAGATGCTCCGAAGGGTAGCAGCGGAGGACAAGCGGGACTGGGACCTTATGATCCCTTACGTCCTCTTCGGCATCCGCGAGGTCCCTCAAGCATCAACTGGTTTCACCCCCTTCGAACTCCTATTCGGCCGCCAGCCTCGGGGCCTGCTGGATGTCGATCGGGAGGCCTGGGAGCAGCAGCCTGCCCCCACCGCACGGTCATCGAGCACGTCACACAAATGAGGGAGAGGATAGACCGCGTCATGCCATTAGTCCGGGAGCACCTCAGCAAGGCACAGCAGGCCCAACAACGCCACTATAATCGGGCAGCCCAACCACGGGAATTCCAGCCAGGAGACAGGGTCATGGTCTTGGTCCCTACTTCCGCTTGTAAGTTCCTGGCATCGTGGCAAGGGCCATACACCGTTGTGGAGAAGGTTGGACCAGTGACATACCGCATACGCCAACCTGGAAGAAGACAAGCAGAGCAATTATATCACATCAACTTACTGAAGAAGTGGCAAGGGACCCGAAACCAGCTCGCCGCCTTAAGTCTTACCGAGCCCGTGGTTGTCGACATGGATCCCCACCTGTCGGCTGCCCAGAAGACCGAGCTGCAGCAACTGGTCAGACAGTTTGTGGATGTGTTCTCCTTTAGGCCCGGGCAGACTAACGTCATTCACCACGACATCAGGACACCCCCTGGAGTAATTGCCAGGCAACGGCCCTACCGGGTCCCAGAAGCTCGTCGGCAGGCTATTGAGGAAGAAGTCCAGGAAATGCTGAAGTTGGGGGTAATCGAACCATCTCGCAGCCCATGATCCAGCCCTATCGTGATGGTACCCAAGCCGGATGGCACCCTCCGCTTCTGCAATGACTTCCGCCGGCTGAACGAAGTCTCCGAGTTCGACGGCTATCCCATGCCTCGGGTCGACGAGCTGCTAGACCGCCTGGGGAGAGCCCGGTACATCACAACCCTGGACCTCACCAAGGGATACTGCCAGGTACCACTTACCTCTTCTGCTAAATCGAAGACTGCTTTTTCTACCCCTAGTGGCCACTGGCAGTACCGGACCCTTCCCTTTGGCCTTCATGGAGCACCAGCGACCTTTCAGCGCATGATGGACGTCATCCTAAGGCCCCCCCAAGCGTATGCAGCCGTGTATCTGGATGACATCGTGGTGCATTCCGAGGCATGGGATGAACGTCTGCGGAGGGTGCTCTCGGAGCGCCGGCGGGCTGGACTGACCGCCAACCCCCGCAAATGCCACCTAGGGGCTATCCAAGGCGAAGTACCTGGAATTCCAGGTTGGCCGAGGCCTCATCCGCCCCCAAGAGAAAAAGGTGGAAGCCATACGCACCGCACCAAAACCACAGACAAAGTCCCAGGTACGAGCCTTTTTGGGGTTGGCGGGGTACTATCGCTGTTTTATCCCCAACTTCTCCTCTTTAGCCACTCCACTGACAGACCTGACCAGGAAGGGGCAGCCCGAGAAGATCTGTTGGACGACAGCCGCCGAGGAGGCCTTCGCCCAACTCAAGACGGCACTTACAGCGTCTCCGGTACTCCACGCCCCTGACTTCGGCTGCCCCTTCCTGCTGCAAACGGATGCTTCCGACACCGGACTAGGAGCCGTCCTGTCACAAGTCCAGGAAGGTGAGGAGCATCCCATTCTCTACATCAGCAGGAAGTTGTCCCAGGCAGAGAAGAACTATGCCGCCGTCGAGAAGGAGGCCCTGGCCATCAAGTGGGCAGTCCTGGAGCTGCGTTATTACCTCCTTGGCCGTAAGTTCACCCTGCTGACCGACCATGCCCCTCTACAGTGGATGGCCCGGGCTAAAGATACCAACGCCAGGGTGACCCGCTGGTTCCCAGCGCTCCAGGACTTCCACTTCGAAGTACGACATCGGGCTGGGGCCGCCAACGCCGATGGACTCTCATGGATGTGGACAGCTTTTTCAGGTCTGTCAGGGGTCATTCCCCACCCACCCCTGATTTCACCCCTACTATCTCCTCTCGTTCCCAGGGCCAGAACGACGCTTGGGGGGGGGGATGTGACGAGTCTCTCTGGACATATCAGCGTCGCCCTGGCAACCAACGCACGGCACCTGCACATCCTCATCACGGGCTGATTGGTCACAGCTGCAGCCCGTCATCGAGCGGCTGTAAAAGCCGCCACCGCTCTCACTTCGAGAGAGACCTAATCTCATGCTGAACGTGCTGGCACTAATCCTTTGTTTCTCACCTAACAGAAGGCAGCGAGTGACCGACAGTCCGACTGAGCACGCCTGGACACCCACCTTCACGAGCACGAGGACTTCACTGGCGCACCAGCCACGAAGACAGCACTCATCTTATTTCACCGTTTCACCTTTGTTGAAGTACTTTCAATAAATCCACCCTCCGGGGCTAACTTTCACAGAGCGACCTTGTTGTGTGATTTCTCACCCGTGACAATACATTTACATTTACATTTACATTTAGTCATTTAGCAGACGCTTTTATCCAAAGCGACTTACAAATGAGAGCAATAGAAGCAGCTAGAACAGTCAAGGGCAACAGTATGTAACAGTACGTAAGTGCTGTAACAAGTCTCAGTTAATCTAGTACAGAACACATAGGACAGAAGTATTTTTTTTTTTTTTTTTTTTTTTTTTTTTTTTTTTTAGACAGACAGACAGACAGAAAATGAATAGAATGTTAAGTGCTAATCTTGATTGGTAAGGTACTGCTGGAAGAGATGTGTCTTTAGCCGTTTTTTGAAAATGGCATTCCTCAGGGTGGGTGCGGTCCAGGAAAAGGTCCGTGAGAGTGATTTCATGCCTCTTTGGGATGGCACCACAAGGCGTCGTTCACTGGCAGAACGTAAGCTCCTGGAGGGTGTGTAAGTCTGAACAAGCGAGTTTAGGTATCTTGGTGCAGAGCCAGTGGTTGTTTTGAAGGCGAGCACCAGTGTCTTGAATTTGATGCGAGCTGCTATTGGGAGCCAGTGGAGACTGATGAAGAGAGGCGTGACGTGTGCTCTCTTCGGTTCGTTAAAGACCACCCTTGCCGCTGCATTCTGGATCAGTTGCAAGGGTTTGACAGTACATGCCGGAAGGCCCGCTAGAAGAGCATCACAGTAGTCCAGTCTGGAGAGAACAAGAGCTTGGACCAGGAGTTGTGTGGCATGCTCTGATAGGAAGGGTCTAATCTTCCTAATGTTGTATAACGCAAATCTGCAGGACCGGGTTGTTGCAGTAATGTGGTCAGTGAATTTTAGCTGATCATCAATCACAACTCCAAGATTCCTGGCTGTCCTGGACGGAGTTATGGTTGATGATCCTAGCTGAATGGAGAGATTGTGATGAAGTGCTGGGTTGGCTGAGACCACAAGCAGTTCTGTCTTTGCAAGGTTGAGTTGCAGGTGATGTTCCTTCATCCAGGCAGAAATGTCTGTTAGGCAGGCGGCGATACGAACACCAACCGTGGGATCATCTGGTTGAAATGAGAAGTAGAGTTGAGTGTCGTCGGCATAGCAGTGATAGGAAACGCCATGTTTCTGAATGACAGATCCCAGTGATGACATGTAGATGGAGAAGAGAAGTGGTCCAAGCACTGAGCCCTGTGGAACTCCAGTGGCTAGATGATGTGACTTAGACACTTCGCCTCTCCATGACACCCTGAAGGACCTACCTGAGAGGTAAGACTTTAGCCACTGGAGAGCAGTTCCTGAGATGCCCATCTTCATGAGAGTTGACAGGAGGATCTGGTGGTTAACTGTGTCAAAAGCAGCAGACAAATCCAGTAAGATAAGTACTGTAGATTTGGATGCCGCTCTTGCCTGTCTCAGTGCCTCCGTAACCGAGAGTAGGGCAGTCTCCGTTGAGTGGCCGCTTTTGAAGCCGGATTGATTGCTGTCCAGGAGGTTGTTCTGTTCAAGAAACGTGGAGAGCTGGTTAAACACAACTCGCTCAAGTGTCTTTGCAATGAAAGGCAGAAGGGATACCGGTCTGTAGTTTTCTAAAAGTGCTGGGTTAAGAGAGGGTTTCTTAAGCAGTGGGGTTACCCGAGCCTGCTTAAATGCTGTGGGGAAGGTCCCGATGTGAAGAGAGGTGTTAACAATGTGAGTGAGTGCAGGAGTAACAGAAGAAGAAATGGCCTGAAGGAGTTGAGTGGGGATAGGATCAAGCGGACAGGTAGTGGGATGGTTGGAGAGGATGAGTTTGGAGACATCTGTTTCGGAGAGCAGAGAGAAGGAGGGAAGCGTATGTGTGATAGTTTTTGAGATGTGCGTGTCGGTTTGCGGTGTGGAGAATTGGCTGCTGATGGAGGATGTTTTGTTTTTAAAAAATGATGCAAAGTCATCAGCTGTAAGAGTTGATGAAGGAGGGGGGGGAGGGGGACAAAGGAGCGAGGAGAATGTTCTGAAAAGTGCACGAGCGTCAGGGCAGTTGTTGATTCTGTTGTTGTAGTATGTAGTTTTAGCAGTGGAGACGTTAGTAGAGAAAGAAGCGAGGAGAGACTGATACAGGGTCAGGTCAGTAGTGTTTTTAGTTTTGCGCCACTTCCTCTCTGCCGCCCTGAGACCAGAGCGATGTTCGCGAAGAACATCAGACAGCCAGGGGGCAGAGGGGGTGGTGCGGGCTGGCCTGGATGAAACGGGACAGAAGTTGTCTAAGCAAGATGTTAGAGTGGAGCAAAGAGTGTCAGTAGCACTGTTAGTGTCCAGAGCTGAGAACTCAGAAGGTGGAGGGAGTGAGGATGAAACCATAGTGGATAGACGAGAGGGAGAGAGCAAGCGTAGATTACGGCGAAAGGTGATCTGAGGAGGAGTATGTGTTGTGGCAGGAGTCAATAGGAGGTTAAGAGTGATGAGAAAGTGATCTGAGGTGTGCAATGGAGTAACTAAAGTGACGTCTGTGGAGCAGTAGCGTGTGTAGATAAGGTCCAAATGGTTACCCGATTTGTGAGTAGCTGTAGTAGATACTCGCTTAAGGTCAAATGAGGCCAGAAGAGTGATGAAGTCAGCAGCCTGGGACTTATCAAGGTGGATGTTGAAGTCACCGAGCAGTACCAGAGGAGTACCATCCTCGGGGAAGTGAGAGAGCAAAATATCCAGTTCCTCCAAGAAGTTACCCAGTTGACCTGGAGGGCGGTAAATAACTACAACATGGATTTTAGCAGGGTGAGTGATAGTGATTGAGTGTGATTCAAATGAGCAGTTGCCAGATGATGAAGGAATGGGCTCAAATTTCCAATCCTTTGAGATGAGCAAACCAGTACCTCCGCCCCTCCCAATCGGGCGAGAGGTGTGTGAAAAAGTGTAATTATTTGAGAGAGCCGCAGGAGTGGCAGTGTCTTCCGGTTTGATCCAGGTTTCAGTTAGAGCCATGAGACTGAGATGTGAGTGAGTGGCCAGAGATGAAATAAAGTCTGCTTTGTTTACAGCAGACTGGCAATTCCAGACACCAATTGGAATGGACATTAATGTAGCAGAAGAAATAGGTACACTACGCAGATTATTAGGATTACGGCGTCTAGAATGTACTGAGCGTGATTTACGGGTGTATGTGGTAATAGTAGAGATTTGGAAGCACATAGTGAATAAGGGTTAGAGAAATAAACAGACGAAAGCAAGCAAACACAAAAGTGAGCAAAGTAGAAGGAAAGCTATACTCAAGTGCCTTGTCGGTGTCCTTGCTCGAGTGGAGTCGCGCAGAGTAGAGTCGATGTCTTTACACTCTTCGGTCTTCAAACAAGGAGGCTGAACGCTCCCGCTGACGCTTCCGCGCCAGCGTCAACGAGCGTATTAAATAGATGCTAATTACTACAATCAGAACAGGTGAGGACGCTTTTGTAATTCTCCCAAACAATCAAGGGAACAGCCTGTCAATGGCTCAGCTCCAAAGCGAAACTATGACTCACGAGTAGTGAAATATCCAGCAATAGCAATAACAATTCAGTGCGGACGGGCGGCAAAAACAGCCCGTGTTATAATTCAAATACAATTATCTTAGCCAGTAAAATTATAAATCCAAAAATAACTACAGAATCGAAATGTATCCACTTGTAAGTGTGTAATACGCTGAGCAAATACAGCAAACTGAGTAATTCCAAAAAACACTTACGTACGGCTTCAATATGCGCTCCTTTCACTGTCAGCACGCTTCTTTCTCGCGACTAACTGACCGACCTGACTTTATATATGTTCTGTCCACGTACGGCTTCAATATGCGCTCCTTTCACTGTCAGCACGCTTCTTTCTCATTTATTTAGTATTATAAAGCATCAAACATATGACACAAGAATGTTTGATGCTTGGATTTGGACTTGGTTATTTGGATTATGTTGTGTTGTAAATGAAATGCGAACAATCTAAAAGCTATTTTTTCAATTTCCTCACATTTTTTGTTCTAGTTCCCTCACAGTCCCATTCACCTGATAGGCTCATTAAGGGAGGGGTCTTAGCCTCCTTAGTTGTGAATCACTCCTCGCATACGGCCTTTCGGACACATATACATGTCTTAAAAATGTTATATCAATATGTTGTTTTATGTGAATGAATGAGCCAGATGATTTTCACATCGTTTCAAAGCTCAAACTCTAGGCTACAAGACCCAGTTATCAAAAGTCTTGTGAACAAATATTCAGTATGGGTTTTATGGCTTTATTTCAGTGACGTAAAAATATATTTATCACTAATCAGACTTTAGCCATGAAAATGTTATATGTAAATTAAATAAGCACAAATGTCAGGACATGTCAAAACATCTCCAGGGCCCAGAAAACACCTCAGACACCAGAGGGTTGAAAACAAACTAGATCATCAAAGTTAAAACGATTTCTTGACCAATTTGATTGCTCTACAGAAGAGGACCGGAAGGAAATGAGAGATGAACGTGTGTTTGGGGATGCACATGAGCGAGGCAGAGCAGACACAAGCCTCTCTGTCAGACTTCAGCTTTCTCTGCAACAACATCACAGCCAAAGTGTGCGGAATCGAACAAATCGATCATCAGGTTCTGAAGTGGAATTAAGTGAAATTATTAATAATTTTAACTATTTATTTATTTTATTAAATACAAATATTTATAAATAGAAATATTTATTTTATTTAGCCGAGTTAATCACGGAGCACTTAAATTGTTCACATTTAGCGCAGAAACTGAAAAATTGAAAAAAAAGTTGACTTCGGCTCAAATCGGCTCAAATCAGCTCAAACACTTCCACACCAAAGTAAATAACATGGAAACTCTTTCACTTGCTTACTGCCACAACAGGTTATTTTAAAATTGTGAAACACTTTCCATATCGTATAAATAGACACGGTTTACGGAGATGTTCACAGATGCAGCTCAAGACCAAATTGATGATAAAGAGATGGGGGACTTCAAAACTCAGGTTTGACCTCATTACTTTACAACTATATATACCTTAGTGAAAAAATAGTATACTTAAGTACAATTTATTTGTATGTACTTTAGTATAACTAAATGTATTTTTGACACACTATAAATTGGTATACTTAAAGTCTTAATTGGAACAACTAATTCTGTACTAAATGCATTTTAGTTGTATCAGTGCTAAAGTTATAACGTTGTAATAAATATACATTTGTAAATGCTAAAGTGGAACTATTCCAAGTATACTTAAGTACAATTTAAATATACTCTTGTATCTAAGTTTTGAAATGCAGTATTCACAGAGCATAAACTTCAAATGTATTTTGGTGACATTACAATTGCAATGAAATTACACTGTAAGAGTGTTGAACATACATTAATATTACACTGATAGCAAACTTTTAGTGATTTTAAAACTCATTGCAATGGCAATCCAAGTAAACTTGAAGTGTGGCATCATTATAGTGTGCTTCAAAGTAATCTTTATAAATAATTGCACAGCTTAAGAATTTGCCTTTATAGACACCCCCCAGTATACCAATAAATTGCTTATCTGGTGAACATCACAGAGAAAATGGGAACAGATATATGTATATTGAATGTAGGAACTAGTACGGACTGGAATCAAACCCAGGTCCCTGGCACACAAGTGCACTCGCTTTACCAGTTATGTCACCACGCAGATATGGACCACCATAAATTGGGGTTGCTTTGTGTTCTTTCATACTGTTACAAGTACTGATATAAGCAAACAGATTTTTCCATCAATGACAGGACACATTATATCGATTTAAACAGGGCCGTGCACAGACATTTTTAGGGGCAGTGGCCCAAACCAAAAAAGGGGCACTATAGGGGGGTTGAGTATCATCTTAATGTAGAGATTGAATAACAAACCTTTTACTGTCATACTGTAAATACAATTGTAAGGCTTTAGTGCTAATTCAATTTATGTTGTTGTAATTATTCTTCAAAAAGTTGATTCTGCGCTAATTTAATCTTGTTTTTAATTTTTTTTGGTTTTTTAAATGTTGTAGATTTATGTAGCAAATGAGAATTGCTAAAATTACTGAATATATTAAACAAAGGTCTTGTTAATGATTTTCAGTTTTAAAAACCGAAAAGGCACTAATTACAACATGATAATAAATAGCTGGCTGACTTTTCCATTTGTTGAAATGACATGGTTAGATTCAGATGGTAAATGTGGAGTGTGAGTTCGGACTTTGCACAGTGTCGGTTGATGTATGCCCAACTATGACCAACTGATGAGCATAAATCCTCTTAGTGTGTGTGAACGCCCACAGTGCTTACATCTACTGTGTTTATGTGAATACTCGACTTGGCATTTTGATATATTTCTGTGTGTATTTGGCCGTTTAGGCGCGCAGCCGAAGACAAAGGCCAGCTTGTCCTTTTGTCCGTGTTGCGCTCGGAGCGCGCGCACAGCATCCTGTCAGTAATTCAGTTGTCTTTCGTGACTTATCATGCTTTTATTATTTATTTTATTGTGACACTCGCGAACAGCACTGAACACACAACTTGAATATTATTATCATTAACCTCGGTAGGCTGTACAACGAGGGAATTGTAATTGGCTGCTTTTTTCTGCAGAGAACGGATCTCTGTTGATGTGTGTGTCTAATCTTTTTATCGATCATGTTAGTAATATTGGTTATGTTAGATATGTTGGTAAAGTGTGAGAGGCCTGGCGAGCCATAGGTTCCCGAACCGCTGCTCCAGCCGTTCGCGGATTTCCACGGTAACTCACTGTTAGAATTGTGACGGTTTTACCTGATGGCTGTGGGCGCAGTGCTGAACCAGAGAACGCAGCGATTAATGCATTATGACATCTGATAATTCCATGTAGCCTGTATTTGCCAGGAGTTGATCAATAATTAAAGTCTAATAACAATATTTTGTGCTGAAGGAGATGGAGCTGAGCTCCAGCAGAGTGTGTTGTGGAACTGAGGTGCACTCCGGACCAATTTAACCTCTGGTACCGCTGACCGCAAACATCTATTACCCCACTAAGAGGTAGCGGTCTTGGGACCCACTTTCATCTCCACAGACTGCTTCACTGGGGGGAGCTCCACGGACCCCTTAGAATGCCGCCATCGAAGGTAGCGAGGGAGGACGCAGCACCAGACTAGCTTCGGGCAGAAAAAGGTGCCGTCCACGATCTGGTTACTTCCTCATGCACTTCCGAAAAGAAAGGCACTGGGTTAGGGTTAGGAGATACCAATCGTCCAGTTCGGGAAACGGTGGTGGATTCCACTCGAGCCCGATGCTCGTGGCAGCCCGAAAAAGCATAGCCATCAGCTTTGGGTCAGTCTCGGGCAATGCTACCACACCTGAAGGGGACAGTGCAGTCGAATCCTCATCCCCGGAGGACATAAGCTCACCCTCCGATGGAATGATCAACATCCTGTCTTCTGCCAGAGCACCAAAAGAAACAACTGGCCCCGCATGGGAAGGACCAGTACTCTCTCTTGGAAGCTCCGTGGCTTGCTGTGTGGAGGAGTGAGGTTGACTTCGTCATTGTGATCCTCATGTCACCACCAAGGTTATTACCCGAAGTAGGTGCCTTCTGAGTGGCCCCAGAAGGTGCACTAGATCAGCCAATAGGCAAAGGGACTCTTTCGACACCCCAACTGAGGTATTTGAGTCTGGACCTTAACACCACAATGGTCATGTTCCCGCATGCCAATGTGTGAACCACATGTTCATGTCCATTGTCTCGTTTAGCTTACACTCAAAGTAGAACTTATTACTAAGCATATGAGCAAAACAAAATCTTATTGAGAATTTGCAGAGGTTTAGATGTTGATATTCTATTATTCTATACAGTGTTTGCTTTAGTTGGGCTCTTGACCTTTGACTTTTTAACAATCGTTTTTCTCATACTGCTGAAATTTAGTGTTTATAAAACATTTATTATGACAAAGACTGCCAAGAGAAAATGTGTTTTAGAATTTGTAGTGATTTCATGCCAGCAACATGCTTACATTGATGCTACTCTGACATCAGCATTTGACTTCAGCGGGGTCCCGGTGTAGCCTACACTACTGCAGTGGCGTGCACAGAGTGGGCTTGAGCACTTGCCCCTTTAATCGTGAAAGTGGAAGTGCCCTTTTCGGTTGATGGTTTCCTGAAGCAGCTGATGGTCACTAAACTGTCCCAGTGTCAGTACGCCCAGCCTCTACTTGTTCCTGAGCCATTTACACAACAGATTGAGTTTCCTCTCTGGACATTCAGACAAATCAACAAGAGCTGGAAGATGAGAAACACCAACAATGAAATCGTCAGTCAAACTCAGCCGATCTACAAGGCAGAAACTCCAATGGTGTCTTTCTTTAGGTATGGCTCTGTGTCTTCATCCAAATCTCAGCTGATGAACAGTCTGATCAATGAGAATCACAACACGTTCTTCCACAGGAACTGCCCAGGCAGCAGCAGAACCAGAGTCCTGATGGATGGAGTGGTGGAGATCGCCTGGTTCTGCCCCTCTGGGAAAAACACGGATAAATTCACTGACTGTGTTGCGTTCTGTAATCTACACGGTGATGCAGGAGACCATGAGAAACAGCTCCAGATCCTCACAGAAATGGCCTCAGTCAATGTTGTTCTTCTACCACGACTTGAAAAGAATGACAAAAGCATGATAAAACTTCAACAACTCTTCAAGGACTCAAAGCCACTCATTTGTCTTTTTACTGAAGATGATTCTGCTGTAACTGTGATGAAGAAAAAATATAGGATTGGTCTGAAAGACAGAAATCAGTCAGATGTATCTGAAGAACTCAGAGGAGCCATAAATGATTGTCTCTCAGGATCATCTTACACTTTCAGGCTTGAAGATGTGTCCAAACACTCAGACATCAGAGTAGATGAGGAAGATGATGAAGACTGCAGGAGAGGAAGAGAAGCAGCACAGCAGATGATGAGTTTACTGGAGGAGAAACATCTGACAGAAATCAAAGAATCATTTCTGCCCTGTCAGGGGAAACTGTGGCATCAGTGGAGTCAGAAGAACAAAGAACAACATCAACCTCGAGGAAATGAGATAGAAATGGACATCAGTAGAAAACGAACAGAGATGAAGAAAATCCGAGAACAGCAGCATGAATCTGACATCAGTGAGTTCATGAAGTTCTTCATTAAAGAAATGAACTCATACGCTGAACATGAGAACATATTTTTCATTAAATGGCTCAACATTCTCCTGGATGAATATACCACAGCTAGGCTTTCTGCTCTACTTCACAAATATGATGGCACGTGGTCAATGGTTTTAAAACTGAAAGAGAGACATGAACCAGACAAACTGACAGCTAAACAAGCAGAACTTGAGAGAATATCTGAGGAACTTGAAGCTGCAGCCTTTGGTCTGGAGCACATCTTGAGGGAGATCGGTCAGATCTATGAATCATGTTCATCTGTGAAGAAGAACAAGAAAGACCTGCAGTGTCACTTCTCTTCTCTCCCGAGTCTTGCAGCAGAGATGATGATCTCTGGATTTCCACTGGAGCTGATGGATGGAGATGCTGCTCATGTTCCTGTGATCTGGATCTCTGCTGTTCTGGATCAACTCATCCAGAAACTGGGAGACCAGAGAGTCTTTGTGCTGTCAGTTTTAGGGATTCAGAGCTCTGGGAAATCCACCATGCTCAATGCCATGTTTGGACTCCAGTTTGCCGTCAGTGCTGGCAGGTGCACCAGAGGAGCTTTCATGCAGCTGGTCAGATTGTCAGACGAGATGAAAACACAGATGAACTTTGACTATATTCTGGTTGTTGATACTGAGGGTCTTCGTGCTCTAGAATTGACTGGAAGATCAACCAGACATCATGACAACGAACTTGCCACATTTGTTGTTGGTCTTGGAAATCTGACATTGATCAACATCTTTGGAGAAAACCCAGCTGAGATGCAGGACATTCTTCAGATTGTTGTTCAGGCGTTCATGAGGATGAAGAAGGTCAAGCTGAATCCCAGATGTGTGTTTGTGCATCAGAACGTCTCAGACATCACAGCTGGAGAGAAAAACATGGAGGGAAGGAGACGACTGCAGGAGAAACTGGATGAGATGACAAAAATCACTGCTAAAGATGAATTCTGTGATGCAGAATATTTCAGTGATGTCATTAGATTTGATGTTCAGAATGATGTGAAGTATTTTGCTCAGCTCTGGGAGGGAAACCCACCGATGGCACCACCAAACCCAAACTACTGTGAAAGTATTCAAGACCTAAAGGAAACTATTATGTCTCATGTCTCAAAATCAGATGGAATGATGCTGATAGACCTAAAAGACCGTATTAAAGATCTCTGGGAGGCTTTACTGAATGAAGGATTCGTCTTCAGCTTCAGAAATTCTCTGGAGATTTCAGTCTACAGGAAACTGGAGACCAAATACAGCAAGTGGTCCTGGAGTCTTCACAGTGCCATGATGGAAACTGAGAACAAACTACACAACAAAATAGAAAATGAAGCAATTCATGAGGTTGAGGAAACTGATCTTCAGAGAGAACTAAAGGATACAAGTGAAGAGGTGGAGAAATCAATGTCTGAATTCTTTGAGAAAGACAAAGATAAAGATATACTGATTCACTGGAAAACATCATTTGAAATCAAAATCAAAGATGTTCAGGAAAACATTGTGAGAGAAACAAAGAGAAAACTAAATGAGATTCTTCATCAGCGAGACCTGAAGAAAGAGATTGATGCTCAGAAGACACATCCGGAAAACACTCTCTATGAAAAGAGCAAAGAACTTGCCTTAAAACTCAAAGACAAAACAGAAGATGAAGAAAAATTGAAGATAAAGATTTGTGCTCAGAGGACACATCATGAAAACACTCTCTATGAAAAGAGCAAAGAACTTGCCTTAAAACTCAAAGACAAAGCAAATGATGAACAAACACTGAAGAAAGAGTTTGATTTTCTTTGGGAACACAATGTAGAGAAGATCATCACAGACATTCCTGCAGTAAAAGACATTGACATAATGAGAGATGTGAGAGAGATCCTCAGTGACAGCAATGAGGGGCGTCTCCTTGTGGGCCACATTGAAGAGGACAGTGAGCACAGAAATATTTTCACTGTGTCCAGTTATTTTGAATATATTACTTTTAAAAAATCCACAAATAATTGGTTTATAAGAGCTATAAAGAATGCTTACAGAAGAATTAAAGAATTATTTGGATACATTCGAACTCTGTCTCCAGAGAATGAAGCTCAAATAAGATCATTAGTCACAGATGTTGACCAGCAGACAGACAAAATGATTCAGTCATTTAACATTTCAAAGATGGGCTACAACATCAGCTACATTCAACAACTCATAGATTACATCAAGAGGAGAGTAACAGATCATCAGGAAGGACCAGTAAAATATGAGTTTAAGGATGATTTCTTCATGGATTTGGTTCTTTCCACCTGCAAGAAAGCAAACAAGATGATCACTGACCAACACAGAAAGTTTGAGGAAGCAATATATGTTGAGAAGAAGAAAGAAGAATATTTCAGTATTTTCCAGAAATACTGTAATAGAGCTGTATCAGCTGCCATTTTTGGTGAGATCATCTGTCAGAAACTGAAAGAGCCCATTGAGCAGAGCGTCTACAAGAAGACTGCCAGAGATCTGACAGATGAAATGAGATCAAACTGTGAATCACTGAATGGAAACAGATCAAATCTGGAGAAACACATCCTGAAGACACAGGCAGAAGAGGAGGACTTTGACAAATACATGGAGTACATTCATAATCCCAGAGATCACTTCAAGAGTTTCATCAGAGATGAAGTCAGTCGGTACATCACTGATAAGTTCAGTGTCAGTGTTTTACCCAAGATGAAGAAGAACATTAAACTCCTGCAGCAGAAGATCATGAAAGCAGCTCATGAATCTACTGAACATGTTCAAGAGAACAGTGGAGATGCTGGTTTGTGGTTGAAGAGTCTCACACAGCAGCTCTCAGATGTGCTGATCTTCTCTGAAAAAGACCTCTGTGGAGTGAAACATGATGATGTTGATGATTTCAACCTCTTAGAAGATGTGAAAAAACAAGAACTTCCTGCTACAATGTCTGAAATCTATGGTAGATTCAACACAGAGACATTTCTAGTAAAGCTGGACTATACGTTCAGGCCAGATGAGCTTCTGATTGATCACTTCTGTCAGTGCTGTTGGGTTCAGTGTCCGTTCTGTAAAGCTGTCTGCACCAACACCATAGAAACCCATGATGGAGATCACAGTGTTCCTTTCCACCGTAATATTGGACTAAGTGGAGTACATGACAGGAATACATCTAACTTGTCTACCCATATCTGCACATCAGCAGTAGCAAGCAGCACTTTATATTTTTATCCCAATGATTCAGATGATACAGTCCTATGTAAAGATTACAGAAGAGCAGGAGGAGTTTATACAGACTGGAGCATCACCTCTGATCTCTCTGAGCTGCCCTACTGGAAGTGGTTTGTGTGCAGATTCCAGAAAGATCTAGAAAAACACTACAGTAAAACATTTGAGGGGAGTGGTGAGATTCAAAAAGAATGGAGAAAATACTCAAAACAGGAAGCTATTGGGAGTTTGAATAAATTTCTCTAAAGGAGGAAAGAAAATGGGACTTGCTTCTCTCAGATTCTCCACAGATCACAGTCAGAAATGAATTTCTCTGACATTCATCAGTGAGTCTCTGAAGTCACCTACACCTCAGAAGAGCAGAACTTCATCAAATACATCAGAAGAGGATTAAAGACAAGATTATCAAGACAAGTATATGTGAAATTATCTTAACTTGAAAAAACATGACTTAATGTACATGATAAATGTAACAAAATGTATTTGAAATGCATTTATTTTATGCCAAGTATACAATGTAAACCCAAATAAGTTGAATTTACTTAAAACAATTTGAGGAAATTGTTGCCTCAAGTTAATGTAAAATTGAGTTAATTTAACTTAAAATCAATTACTTTGTTGTTATTGCACATTATACATATGTTATTACAGTATATTTAAAGTAAATGTAATAAGTTATTTTTATATCAATTGTTTTATTTTTTTTATTGAGAAAAAAACTAATAAATGTACATTCATACAATATTCTGTTTTATTTGAATTAAATTCAAAATACAAAAAAACAAACAACAACAAAAAAACATTAATTTATGTACTGAAAACATTTTCCTTATAAAACATGAAAAAAACCTAGTTTTAACAAATCAGCTTGTTGTTAAGCACATGAACAGTCTATCTCAGAATCACAACAAATGGCATCAAAACTATATGGTTATATGAGTTCATAATATGGGCAGTATTCAAATTTGGGTGCTAGCTCACCGTTTCCTAGGATTCTTCGAATAAAATATAAAGTATTTTTCATACAGTTAGGGAACTTAAGGTGCAGGGCATAAATCAGTCTGGAAAAAAAGGACACAGAGTCCTGAGATCGGTCAGTTCATCTATCACCAAACATCTTTCCAAGACGATTGTCACTATAGATGGGTTTAGCTGAGGACTTTCTTGATCAATGCAAAGGATTCTCACTGGAGTTTGTCTGTATGAGTCCTTGTCAGCTGCAACCTAACAGAAGAAGAAATTGACGAAGACATTATCATATAATAATGTATCAGATAATGCTGTTGTCAAATACTCAAAGTCATATGCTGCATTCACGCCATGTCATAATTCCGAGATGACAACATGTGGCGTTCTACACTGTAAAACCTAACAGTTATATGTACTAAATAAAAATGAGTTCACTGCACTCAAATATTACCAAAAGTTATGTGGATACAATACCTGAAACAGGACTCAAACTGAATGAGTTATAGAACATTTCTAGTTCTCAGCATGATAATTGGATAATAGTTGTATTATTATGTGATAATAGAGCATTAGTGATGAACACCTGATGACAACGAGCAGAATCACTGAAGGAAAGAGAAACACAAGAACTACAACTGACTTCAGCCACAGCCTTAGATGAAATCAACTGAAGATAAAAGACGACATTAAATCTCTGAAGAGCTCATCAGAGGAGGATTAGACCCCTCCACAAACAGCATTACCAGCTTCACACATTACTAACCTGACTGACTTTATTTCTGTAATTTTTGTTTTAATGAAAATAATAGCTTATTTTTGTGTTTGCTTTATTTGGCTCTTGATCATTTTCTTTTTAGATTATTTTTTCTGCCTAATGTTAAAGGGTCAAGAACCCAACTCCATCGCCATCATGATCAGCATAATGGTGACCAAAAAAAATTCATGATTATGAAACTTGATTGTTTTTTTTCCCTGCTGTTTACTGGTGCAACTGAAGTAATATTTACATGAGAATTGAGTGCTCCCCTGCCAACCCTCCAGGACCTGTACTCTTCCAGAGTGAGGAAGAGAGCAGGGAAAATCATCACAGACTCCACTCATCCTGGACACCTCCTGTTTGAACTATTACCATCAGGACGGCGACTCCGATCACTGGCCACTAGAACATCTAGGCACAGTTTCTTCCCACAGGCCATTTCCCTCTTGTTAACAGTTAAAATACACATCTTAGAATTTGTATTACTATGTTCTTGTTGTGTTTGTATTGTATATGTGCACTGGAAGCTTCAGAACAATTCCTTGTGTGTGCAAGCACACTTGGCAATAAAGCTCTTTCTGATTCTGATTCTGATTCATTATCTCATCTCATGTGTTCCTGCTGATATTATTCATAAAGAACATGAAATAGAGGATGATTTGTTGAAGGCCAACAAATAAGACAATCTGGAAACCTGTCAGATATTCGCTATACACAAAACAAAATATTAATCAGTTAACAGAATGTCACTGAAAATTCTCTAATAGAAATGAATAAACAGATTTAACATTTAACCTCTTAGGGTGTACTCACACTTGGCGATCTGAACCGTGCCCGGACGCATTTGACCCCCAAAGCCTGGTTTGGTTGACTACTGTGAGTGCTCCATACCGTGCCCAGGGGAGCATTCGTTTAGCTGGCCGTGGCCCACTTGGAAGAGATGGGCCAGATTGCGGTTCGGTTGGGCTCGGGTGTGGTACACATGTAGTATGATCGCTAACCGCGCCGGAGCATGGAACAGCTGTGCACTACTGTCATCATTACGACAGCAAACATCAAACACCAAACTATTACAACTTTTCAAATAATTCAAGTATATTTAGGTTTATAACGGTCTGGTTTTTACCTTATTGACGAACAGGGATTGTAGTTTGTAGCGGCAATTCCTCCATCAAAGTCAGCTGCCTCCGTAATAATCTTCTGATACGTGCAGTGCAATCAAGTGAAAATCACTGCGCAGCATAAATGATACATTTATTAGTCTATTAGCGAAAGGGCTTTTCTACCTGTCTTCTTCAAAACAAAAAGTTGCACCGTGAATAGTGTTGTCATGATACCGAAATTTAATCTCACTTTATCTTGGCTATCTCAGCCAAAACTATCGTGTTTCACAAACACACAGTTACAGCAACCAAAGAAAAGCTAACACAAGAAGTATGGGGACCAAGAGCCCAACTAAAGCAAATGCTTCCCACCACAATGGTAACTTAAAATGAAACATAAATATCAACATCTAAACTTCTGTTAATTCTCAATATGACATGTTTCTCAAACCGTGCTGCATGCACCCCCGATGTTAGAGGGAGTACACCCAGGTTTTACGTGGAGGACACAGTACTCAATTAATTTTTTTATTTTTTTTATTTAGGGAACAGTATGCAAAAAAAAGTGTTGAAGACTACACAGAAAAAAAACCAGACATTTTCTATGCACTGTGAAATATTTCCTGATGAGAGCCATACAAGTTTAAGATTGACTACAAAATATATATTTTTTTATGTTTTTTTTCTTTCAGTGTCAATTTCCATGTTCCTCTATATTCAAGTCTTCCATCTCTGCGATGAAAGCAGTTTCCTTCATTTCAGCTCGTTGCTTACTGCTGAGAGGACGTTTTGTGTCTGGGTGACATAGGTGAAGCCAACGCTGTCAAGACACAAACACAAGGAAACAACACTTTGGAAAAACTGAAGTGGTTAAGTTTATAAATTGGTTAGTTGTGTAGATTTGCTTTGGTTAAATAGTTAGCTAAACATTTGCATCTCTGTTTTGATGACATCTCAGTGGCACTTTCATCCTCACCTGTTTCAGGCTTCCTTTCCCAGCAAACAGTCGGCCCATTGCCCATCCAGGCACCAGCAGAATGGAGGACAGGGCCAGTAACCAGCCTAGTGTATATGCCCAGTCTGGGTACACATACCACCGGTTAAAAGTCAGGGGCTGGTATTCTACCACAGAACAGACAAAAGATGCCTGAGAATGAACAGAAGAGAAAGAGAAGTATGATGGGAAAAAAAAAGAACTGATCTAAATTTAAGTGGTTATGGTAAAAATATATAGAACCATTATGGTGATCAGTGTTTGCTTTAGTTGGGCTCTTCTGGCTGCTCACACTGGGTTTTTTTAAAGCACATCTGTTATGGTAAGAGAAACTATGACCTGGGCTGTTACCCCAAAGTATCATAAGCCTAAATTGCTTGAAGAAGCCATTTGTTGGTTTTGTTCTATGATCAGTTTAGGCTTACGATGCTTTTGGGAAACGCAGCTTAAGTATTAAATAAATACTGATTGACTTCAGTGAAATCATCAGTGAAGCCCAAACAGATGAATGAAGGGTAGAGACACTCACCAGGGACACGAGAGGAGTCAGGTATTTCCAGCACACCATGAATATGTAGCTGGGTCGTGACTTTGTCATGTCTTCAATGACGTCAAACATTCTCTCAGCCCCTGTGGTTAGAGAGCAAAATGATAAATCACTAGCTTTCCAATACTGCCATTGTATTCTGTTGGCTTTTTATGTTAAAGGGAAAGTTTACCCAAAATGTAAATTCTGTCATTAATTACACACCCTTGTGTCGTTCCAAACCCTTAAGATCTTTGTTCATCTTCAGAACACAAATTAAGAACAAAAATAATGACTTTATTCAACAATTTCGTTCTGGTCTGTGCCAGTCTCCTACACTGTTAGACATTTCTGTAATTTGTACAGTTATTTACTATATATCACCCAGTATAATACTGTAAATTCTCCTTACAGTAAATAACTGTAATTCCCGTTGCATCATGGGTATTTTCTATGACGTCAAACACCAAATACAGTGATTTCCTGTATTTAAAAAAAATAAAGTATAATACTGTATTTACCACAACGGCCTCTTTGGCACAATTGGGATCGACAGGATTTGCTTTAGATTTATATTAGGAACCATCAGTGCAGCGTTGAAAGTTTCACCCGAGGAGAGAGCTCACGGTTCCAGAGAACATATGAGCTGTGTCCGGACACCCTGCGAAGATTTTTTCATCCCCCGTGAGAACGGCAAACAAGCAAGGTAAGTGTGATTTGTACTATCCGCGGTTGTCTGCACCCCAATTTTAGCTTGTCAGCATTGGTGCTAAAAACTGAGGTAAACCTAACGTTTTATGAATTTATTGAATTAGATTAGGAACCGGTGCAGCGTTGTAAGTTTTGCCCGAGGAGAGCTCACGGTCCGGACAACATATTTTACATAACGTTAGGTTATCATTTGCTTAAACTTTGCTGCTAAAAACTGAGGCAAACCTAACGTTTTATTTAAAAAAAAAAAAAAAAGTTTATTGAATTAGATTAGGAACCAGTGCAGCCAGCGTCGTGTGTAACGTTACTGCCCGAGGAGAGAGCTCACGGCCCGGACAACATACTTTACATAACGTTAGGTTATCATTTGCTTCAGCTTTGGTACTAAAACTGAGGTAACATAAACCTAACGTTTTATTTTTAAAAAGACTTAACGTTAGTGAGTTTATTGAATTAACTTTACCAATACAATGAAGATTTTGTTTATCGAGCATATTAAGCGTACATTAGGACGACGTTAGTTAGTAAATTAACGTTGGCCACTAGTTGCAAAAATAATGTCGTTAACAAGCAAAGTTTACATTTGGATTGACATGATTTATTTTACATTTTAGATAAGAATACCAGGAGCCTGCCTGTGCTGTGCGACACTGGAACTCATACAACGGTAAGTAACGTTACCCCTCTTTGTTTCTCCACATATTACTGATAATTCAAAGTTTTTCTTGTATGTTTTAGTCGGGTCTGTTTAACTGAATCACAAAATTATTTAGTTTTTCCACCTCTTTTTAGCTGTAACTAGCCATGTACCATGTTTTTTTTTTTTCCATAAATTATATTATACTAAAATAATCCAAAACTGTGTTTGTCCAGGACTGACAGATTATAATTTTATTTTCTGGAATTTAAGCAGTCCTGGACAATTTTTGGATGATTTTGGCAGATGAAATATAATTTATGAAAAAAACATGGCAAAACTTTAGAATAATGTTGCTCAAGTGCAAACCTGAATACATTTCTGAACACAAAAGAAGATGAAGAATGTTTATAACCTAACAGATTGAGGCACCATTCACTTCTATAGTAATTTTTTCCTACTATGGAAGTGAATGGTGCCTCAAAATTGTCTGGTTACAAACATTCTTTAAAAGGTTTAGAACAACAGGGCGAGTAAATTACAGAAATTACTTTTTTTTTTTTTTTTGTGAACTATCCGTTTAATGACGGACCATTATTCTAAAGTGTTACCAAAAACATTTAAAGCAAAGGCACTAAGGGTGATGAAATTTAAAATATCTTTATTCTCTTAATTTTCTCTTGCTTTAAGTTTTTTTCGTGAGGAAAAACCCAGAGGAGGGAACAAGATGCACCACCAAAACCGGAGTGAGTCGGAAGACCGGGGAAGTTGTGAACAGGAAGACAACTGTAATCAACAACAGAGTGTCATCCTTCCTTCGCCACCTAATGGAGTTTGAATGGAAAAACTTGGACTAGGTGAGACACTTTTTTAATAGAATATGTAATGTACACAGACACTTACGCTGCATTCACACAGGGCGTCATGCCGGTTAGAAATTTTGTCTGACCTGAGACAGCGCCGACGCCACGTGACAGTGACGTATGGCATCAAAGCACCTCGAGAGCAGTCGGCTAATACAGCCGGTGCAGTTTCTCTAGAGCGACTGCACGGACTTTGATGATGACACAGCTGTTCCACGATTGGCCAGATTCTCCGCATGACAGCGATCACATGTGTTTCGTGTTTATTCTAAAACCTTCAGTTCCTCTAATGCGCACAAATCTCTTTTATAACAGTTAAACCTCTTTTCATGTAGTTGCGATGTTATATTGTCATGTTTATCAAAATAAAACAGATGAAAAACGTAGACCCGCACTTCATTGATAGTTTAGGCTTGTATGTTAACTTTATTCTTGTACAAACACACGCTGTATTAAGCAGTGCATAAAGTATTACATGACAAAAAATGTCTCTGAAACATCTGTGTATTGACAAATATTGCATTTATTTCACTTCAGCTGTGATAAAGTATGCAAACACAGTGCGAGCGGCACTGCGGGAAGCAGAAAGTGTCAGACTTCACGTCTCCGTTTGCAGCTCCTCCCCGCCTGCATGCGGCTACTCTCGCCAATTGGTTGCATCCAGCCACAGCTGATGTCCAACACACCTTTCAACTTCTGCCGCTTGCAACGTGAGTGAAGCGACGCGACGGAACCCACAATTCAGTTCAGCAACGCATGACGTCAACCATTCAAAGTAAATGAGAAGCGTTAACGCCGGTGCCCCGTGTGAATGTAGCATTAAGTTTGAGGATACCTTACTAAAGCTAATGCAGTATACATGTAATCCATCCTGCAATAAAAGGTTACATTGTTGTTTTTGATTAAATAGTTTGTGAAATCATGTTGAGGTGATTCAGTAATATTACTTTTTTGGAGCATGTAGTTTGTGCTGCTGCTACTATTATGTACTGACAGTTTTCTTTAGTTTTTTACTCAATATCAATTTTGTTAAGCTAAATAACAGCGACACCTCTCTAATATGCAATCAGGTTCAGCATCACTACAAAGTACATTCTTCAAAATATTCATAACATTGAATCACCAGCGAAAACAAAAACTAAACATTTCATTTCACATCTTCATGAAGGCATTGCAGGACTGGATTAGACTAGACAGCATACGTTGAGCTAGGTGTACCTCAAAGTGTTAACTGTCTATAAAATAGTATTTTACCATTATGATGAATTGTAATGGGATTATTATTTTTTATTAAATTCCAACAGTGTAAAAAGTTTGTGTATACTCAAATTGTATGACTAACTTCATATCATTCTTATCTAGAGGGACTTCTTGCCATAATGGAGCAGAATCCTGGTTCCTGTTTGAAATCATCCAATGTGGAAGATGGCACAGATCGGTACAGACATGAAACTTGTGTGTTGTGTTGTGTTAACTTGTTTCAGAATTCATTTGCTCTTTGTTTATATTTTATTCATGTATATGTGTATTTTGCACCAAAGTTACAGTATTCTTCAACCAACTATTTACAGTATTCTACCAACTATTTACAGTATTCTACCAACTATTTACAGTATTCTACCAACTATTTTCTACAGAGTTTTTAAAATTGTAGCTCAAACAATAGTGTGTGGCGCTAGCAAGGTCATGGGTTCAATTCCCAGGGAAAGCAAAAACTGACAAAATGTAAAATGTGTATCTTGAATGCAATGCAAGTCGTCTGCCAAATGCATAAATGTAAAATAAGTGATATTGAATGCACTCTGATTACTTTTATACATGATTTTCTGAAAATAAGATTTGATTCGAGGATGTTTTAAAGTGAACTTTTTCCACACATTTACATGTTTCAGTTAAAGCACTTAAAATGTTTTAAATAAAGAATTTTATATTTCATAATAATTGTCTGTTTGGATTACTTCTGTAGGATAGATTAATGTAAGAATTAATGTAATTCAGTAAGTATTAATGATTGAATAGGATTAGGATTAATGCACTGTTAACCAAGGTTTACAGTAACGGTACTGTATTACAAAATTACAGTAACATGTAGTTACTGTAAACTGAAATGCGGTTATTGTACTGTAAATCTCAAATACAGTAACTTACTGGCAACAGTGTTGCCAGTAAGTTACTGTAAAATCTCTTATAAATGTCTAACAGTGTACGCAGTTTACGCTGTAAAAACAGTGCAGCTCCTGCGTCATCACACACATGCGTCGTGGTGCTCAACAGCATCGGCTGCCGTAGAACTCAAAAGCGCTGCACTGTTAACAACGGAAACTGCGTAGGAGACTGACACGAACGAACAAAATTGTTGAAAAAAGTCATTATTTTTGTTTGTTTTTGCACACAAAAAGTATTCTAATCGGTTTATTAAATTAAGGTTGAACCACTGGAGTCACATGGACTATTTTAACAATGTCTTCACTACCTTTATGGACCTTGAAAGTTTTAATTAAATACCTTTCTGGACCTTGAAAGTTTTAATTAAATAGCTGTTTATGGAGGGATCAGAGAGCTCTCGGATTTCATCAAAAATATCTTCATATGTGTTCCAAAGATGAACGAAGGTCTTACCGGTTTGGAACGACACATGGGTGAGTAATTAATGACAGAATTTTCATTTTTTGGGCTAACTTACACTTTTAGGTCAATTTATGTAGCTTGTGCGTGACTCACCAAAGATCCAACCCATGGCCAGAGACTCAAATGCAGACAGAAACAGAAGATTGGCTCCATTGCAGGCATAGTAATCAAACAACTGGAATACATACATCCCCCCCTACAGACACACAACGCAATTAAATAGAACTGAGGAGTGGGAAAACAGGTGTGCCATACACAAAACAGCTGTTGTATAGTATGCATATGATCTGCCATGATTTTAAATAATTTAAGAAATTTGTCTTCTGCAAATCCATATTCATTAGAACCATATTCATAAAATCTTTGTCTTTAGTTGTGTTTAACATAAAGCCTGACCTTTATATATTTAGTAGTTTTATTATTATTATTATTATTATTCTGACATTGCCAGCCATTTTGGCATGTTTTGTCTTCTTCTTTGCTCTTGGCCCCAATAATGGCTGCTTGCAGCTATATTTATTATTCATTTTGTTCATTTTACTCTCTCACACACAAACACACTTTTCTCTGACCTCTGTAACCATGAAGAGCTGCCTGACGAAGCAAGCGAGACAGAAGAGCAGAAGGAAAATTTCTTGACGCCCCGCTCTGCGCAGCACCGCCGGGAACAGGTCCGTCACTGATGTAACGACAGCTTCCGCTGCAACAAACTGCAAAGGGAAGCACAACTAAATCACGAGAACTCAATAGAAGTTCCTCCAGTTCAAGGTATTACAGTGTGTGTGTGTGTGTGTGTGTGTGTGTGTGTGTGTGTGTGTGTGTGTGTGTGTTTAAGTTCACATGTGTATCTAGCCCCAGTAAAATAATCATGATGAAGAAACAAACAGCCCACAGCTGAGGGAAAGGCATCATAGCAACTGCCTGTGGATAAGCTATGAATGCTAGCCCTGGACCTGAAAGAGAGAGAGATCTGATGTTGTAGGATTGCTTTGGTACAGTCTCTGATAATAATCTTTCCCTTTGATTTCATTAAATGTTGCAGTACCTGATTCTGCCACCTCCTCAATGGGGACACCCTGTTCGTGGGCCATGAAGCCCAGGACTGAGAACACAGCAAAACCAGCCACCAAACTGGTGCCACTGTTCAGAAGGCAAAGCCAAAAGCAGTCCCTGATAGACATAGATAATGCAAACACACACACACACACTAATTTATTGTGTGGAATCTGCGGGCTGAGCATCACAAGAAAGTATACAAGTTTTTCAAGAACATCCCTCATAGCACACAACACAACACATAGTTTATTCTACTGGAATCACCCATACTAACCTGTAGCAGTTGTTGTTGTATTTATTGTAACTGCCCAATACAGTGAGAGTACCAACAGACAAACTGTAGGAGAAAACAATCTGAGCTCCGGCCTCCATCCAAACCTACACACACACACAGAGCAATCCAATTTCAATATAATAATCCTAGTTTCAATTTTTTTTATTGTTACTAGTTACAGCAAGCAAACATACTGTCACGGATAGTGGCGTATATAAAGCACACGACAATTAAGTATACAAAAGAAAATATTACAAAAGAAAACAAACACAATGGAGATTACAAGGAGAAATAACTCAAAACACAACCACTCTACCACAAACGATACAGGACAAATAACTAACTGAAACTGAGGGCTTAAGAACACAGGGTTAATTAAGCAAGAGTTAATTAACAGGATAACAGGTGAACAAGCTCAATCAATTAAAGACACTGGAAAACTGGGTCAAACAGGCAAACAGAAACTAAACACAAGGAAAACTACATTAAAACATCATACTCGTGACATTACTCCCCCCTCCTGGAAAGTGTGAACTTGCGCCAAAAAGTCGAACCGGGTAACGGGCAGGTGACCAGGGCAGTGCCAGCAAGCTAAGAAGCCTCCAGGGAGGTATCGGTTGCCCAGACAGTGCAGGGAGCCAGGGAGGAGCAGCCTCCGTGGCCATGACAAGGGAGCGTGACTAGGAGCTACGGAAGTGTGTGCTGTTGCCATCAAGGACAGTGTTGCATACTCTGGGCACAGTTCTGAAACTGGAGCTGATTCTGGAACTTCACTCTCTGGAACGGACTCTGGAATTTCACTCACTGGAACGGACTCTGGAATTTCACTCACTGGAACAGACTCTGGAATTTCGCTTTCTAGAATCGACTCTGGAATTTCACTCACTGGAACAGACTCTGGAATTTCGCTTTCTAGAATCGAATCTGGAATTTCACTCACTGGAACGGACTCTGGAATTTCACTCACTGGAATTGACTCGGGTATTTTGCTTTCTAGAACGGACTCTGGAATTTCACTCACTGGAACGGCCTCTAGAATTTCACTCACTGGAACAGACTCTGGAATTTCACTTTCTAGAATGGACTCTGGAATTTCCCTCACTGGAACAGACTCTGGAATTTCGCTTTCTAGAATCGACTCTGGAATTTCACTCACTGGAACGGACTCTGGAATTTCACACACTGGAATGGACTCGGGTATTTCGCTTTCTAGAACGGACTCTGGAATTTCACTCACTGGAACGGACACTAGAATTTCACTCACTGGAATGGACTCGGGTATTTTGCTTTCTAGAACGGACTCTGGAATTTCACTCACTGGAACGGACTCTGGAATTTCACTCACTGGAATGGACTCTGGAATTTCACTCACTGGAATGGACTCGGGTATTTCGCTTTCTAGAACGGACTCTGGAATTTCACTCACTGGAACGGACTCTGGAATTTCACTCACTGGAATGGACTCGGGTATTTCGCTTTCTAGAACGGACTCTGGAATTTCACTCACTGGAACGGACTCTGGAATTTCACTCACTGGAATGGACTCGGGTATTTCGCTTTCTAGAACGGACTCTGGAATTTCACTCACTGGAACGGACACTGGAATTTCACTCACTGGAACGGACTTTGGAAGACAGGAACTGATAAAGTTCTTCATCCAATCCATTACAAAAAAACAGGCCTTGAGCATGAGTGTTCCAGCTCACCAGATGGTAATCTACAAACTGCAAGAGGCCGACGCCGTCTTGAAGGAGAGAGAAGAGGAGATGATCTTCAACCCATTATCTTCTTTGAACCAGATCCATAGTGTCTGAGGTTCTGTATTCTGTCACGGATGGTGGCAGTACTTAAAGCACACAAAAAATGAAGTCTCCAAAATAAAATACTTTATTACAAAAGTAAACAAATCACAGTCAGAAATGTAGGAAAAATAAGTCAAAACAGAACATACTGGTGACACATACTTTCTTATTTTTGAAAATTAAAAATGTATTACTTCATGTGAAAAAGATTTACCTGTGAGTCAGCAAGAAGGGACGGTTCAGGGTACAGGTAAAACACAACCCCCTGCAGAGCTCCGGGAAGAGTCGAACCACGAATCAGCAAGACCAGCAACATCACGAAAGGAAATGTAGATGTGAAATACACCACCTACAGGCACAATACAAACAGTGTTCATTTCGTTGACGAATAATTTTCGTCATAATTTTCGTCAACGACCTTTTTTCACTGACGAAAACGAGACGATAACTAAATAAAAACTAGTGTTGGATGACAAAAACTATAACGAAAATCAACTGTCATTTTCGTCAACAAATAAAAACGAGATGAAAATGTTAGGGAGGGACGATTAGGGAAGAGATCCAGTCAGAACTGATGTCCTGTGTAACAGATGCGCACATTTGAGTTGTAACGTGCTGATCTAACCGCTGGAAAACACGGCGCTGTTGCGCTTCTACAGGCTCATCCCCAATCCAGCGCTCCAGAGCGGCTCACAATCAATGAATAGCGCACATTTATGCCAGGCAATTGTTTATGAACTAATGCTGATGAATAATGAATGTGTTTACTTAACCATGTTTATATAGTAATATGTTTTAGACGGTTGTAACAATGCATATTTTATCTCCTCATCTGAACTTGAATGAGCTCCTGCAACTGCAATAGTAAGGCGAGATTTCAAAATAAGAGTCCCGCGGTATTTCCAGCTTGTTTATAATTAAAAGTCACGCATTGTATATTCGTTTTTGCTTACACAATAAACTGTATTTAATTTCATTCCCATTTAATTCATAGTCAGGAGGAAAGACCAGTATTTGACACATATTAAATAAAGTATCAGGGTTATAATAGTTCACTAAAACCATAAAAAAAAATCTTTGTTACTTGAAATTAAATAAATGTTAACTGAAATTAAAAAAATAAATAAACAAACGTATTTGAAGCTTTAGCTTAACATGATATACTAACTAAAACAGAAATACAAAGGTATAAAAACTATATAGATGTTTTTAAAAACAAACAAAAAAGTGAATTGAGCTCTTTCGTGTATTTTTAATGTCAAAAACAAAATTTTGTCAAAATGTCAGTTCAAGTGACAGTCGGTTATGTAATGCTTAAATGCTTAATGTATTACAATTTAACTAAACTCATTAGATTTTAGGAATCTACTGTAGATTTAGTCGACTAAAATCTTATGATATTTAGTCGACTAAAACTAGACTAAAACTAAAAACAATTCAGGTGACTAAAATATGACTAAAACTAAATGGCATTTTATTCAAAAGACTATGACTAAAACTAAATCAAAATATGGTGTCAAAATTAACACTGAATACAAGAAAAGGTCACGTTAATTTGATGCCCAAAAAAAATAAAATTTGTTTTTATTGCAAATTAAAATGTTTTGTTTTCCTTTAGACACACAACTGAAACTAATGAACTGAACCTCAGAAAATAATAAACACAAAATGATCAAACTTACACACCTTGCCTGTAGATTTGACTCCTTTCCAGATGCAGAAATAAGATATGATCCACATTGCAATGAGACACAGAAGAATTTCCCAGTTTATCTTACCGACCTCCTCAATCCCCCCAGAGAGAGCCAGCACTCTCCGTCTGCATAATTTGACACGACAAATAGAGAGAGACAGAAAGATAAATTGTCTGCTTTTGTTCTATATTTATTTTTATTATAATAAATTACTTATTGCTATAAAACTTGTTAATGCAGAATGGTCAGGTAAGATTAAGTTGTTAGGTTGCATGTGCACAAATGTATGTTTTCTATGCACATAATAACTCTTGTATGTAGTTACACTCTAAAAAAAAAGGTTCTATATGGCACCAAAAATGGTTCTTGGCTCATAACCATAGAGGAACCTTTTTAAGTGCTATATAGCACCAATTTTGGTTCTTCGGCGGTTCTTCAGAGGTGCTTTATATCACCTTAGTCAAAGAACCGGTGAAGAACCACTGAAGAACCGCTGAAGAACCAAAATTGGTGCTATATAGCACTAAAAAAGGTTCCCCTATGATTACGAGCCAAGAACCATTTTTGGTGCCATATAGAACCTTTTTTTTTTAGAGTGTATTAGTAAAAAATTATCATATCATTTGTGTTTACTCCCAGAACTCAGTCGCTGCAGAGGTTGAATTAATCAGTGTTTTCCATTTGAGGGTCAGATTCGTTGTAGCAAGATTTACACAGTCATCTACAACAGAGAAAATATAAACCTTTTTATTACAGCATATGTAATGTGAGTTTAGTTGGATTTTTTTGTTTAGTTTTTAGTATCACCTGTGTTCCACATGTTGTCACAGCTGGCCCATGGAAGTTGGGAACTGAAAGAAAAGATCAGGTAGAAAAGCGCCCAGCCCAGAATGATGATGTAATACATGCAGCTGTACACCTGAATGAGCTGCCCTCGGCAGCCGATACCTGACATAAAGTAAAATCATATGTTGTTAAAAGCTGTAGGAAGCAAATTTGCAGCTTTATGACTCTCACCCTCAGCCAGTGGACAGAGACGACGCCAACATGTAATGCCTCCTTCCTGTGTGTACTGTCCCATTGCTGTATCTAGCAGGAACAGAGGCAGTCCACAAGTAGCCACAAACACCAGGTAGGGTATCAGGAACGCACCTGAGAACACACCAGTATAATATATACCACTGACATAATGCTAAGCTATTTAATTAGACACGCTTGTGTATTTAGGCTGCCTCATACCTCCTCCGTACTTGTAGCAGAGGTAAGGAAACATCCACACGTTACCCAGTCCCACCACATTTCCTGCCACAGCTAAAATAAACTCTGCTTTACCTCCCCAGTGGCCTCTCTCTTCTATTTGTCCTTCGATTGTCTTCATACCGTACCGTTTTCACCAGTTCACTCTGATCCTGCTGTCTAGATGGCTGTTATTCAGCAGCGGTGGAGGATGAACTGAATTCTCACAAAGGCATAATTTGAATAAGACAGTTGGGCAGGATTCAGGTAAAATATGTATTTCAAAGAAATTCACTTCAAACATTTCTAAATATGTAAAACCTACAGCCTCTAGCATGCATTTACCTGCGTTTTTGCAATTCAGAACCTCATTTGCGCAGTTGTCAACCTTATTTACTGCCCCCTGCAGGCTTTTCACTACATACATTTGGTTTCTTCCCCTTTTCCGTAAGGCACTATCATCTGCTACAACATCATAAGCCTTCTCTATATCAAACAATTCATCTAAGCCTCTTTATATCCTTTCTTTCTTTTGCTACCGTCTCCAGACTGAATGCAGAATCCACAGTATTTCCTAAAATCACTCTGGTATTTGGGAAAATAACTCCTTTTTCTCAATAAAATACACCAATCTTGGCATTACCATTCTGTCCATAAGTTTACACAAATTAGAGTTCAGTGCTATTGGCCTATGTAGTGTATTTAATGTTAAGATACATATAAAAGTATGTTGTTGGAAATGTCTAGTATGCATTTGCAAGGAGGCATTAATCGTCTTTCTGATGTTTATTGAAGAGCCATGGAACAACACGTTTTTATCAGGAACACACTCTTACTCTCCGTCTGTATGACTCTCTCGTACAAAACTCACCGAGTCCCCCTAGTGGGATGGATAGTGAAGCACATCTTTCATGTAATACCCTGGCAGGAAAAATGAGTTTAAATAAATGTCATAAGTTGTATTGAATGGAAAAGCAAAGGCCTGATGTCTATTGGGGATCTTTATATAGATGATATATTTGCATCTTTTAATCAACTGCAATCTGCATTTAATCTCCCAGGTTCCAACTTTTTTCGGTACCTACAAATGAGACATTATGTTAAAATGGTTATTCCACAATTTATTGAATTGTCTAATACAAAGTCTAATACATTTGAGCAATGTTTTTGGGTAAATCCTAGGTTTCACGCTGTGTTAATGCTTTCCAAATGCCTGTGAACACAAATTTATTAAAAAAGAAGTCTGGGCTAAGGACTTTGATGAAGAAGTGTCCAATGAAACCTGGAAAGTCTCAAAAAGATTCAAGACTGCTCAATAAATGTGAGACACGGGTTGATTCAGTTTCAAGTGGTACATAGGTCTAGGGACATAGACCAATGATATCTCACAATTCTGACTTTATATCTAGCAATTGTGTGTTATAAAGTCAGAATTGTGAGATTTAAACTTGCAATTCTGAGGGGAAAAAAGTTGGAATTGTGAGATAAAAGTCGCAATTACCTTTTTTATATATATTTTTTCTGTGGCAGATACAAGCTTCCATACTACATACACTGTGTGCAGAATCACAAAAATATTCTTCTCTCTCTAGATACTGATAAAAAGGCGTTAAGAACCATGAGAGCTAAATCATGCAAACACAAAGATGTATTGCTTAATATTGTAAAACAACAAAATCAAATCAAAATGAATCTTTCTGGATTTGAAATCATAATTTATAGTGAACAGAACGTGAAAATGTTAGATGGCATGATTATAGGCTAACAGTATCACATTCACAATACATTTTTTTCTCTTAAAAACTATTTATTTTTCACACTATGATATTATGCTAATTAAGTTTTTTTTGTGACCACATTTATTTGCATGCAATAACCAATAGTTTTGACTGTAATTTGGCATTGATGTTTGACCCTTGCAGAAAATTGATACTGAAAAAATGCTTGAAAGATCTGACAAGAGCAAACAGGACAGAAGCACTGGAGAGCGTACAAGTGAACAACAGATACAGTGAGGAAAATAAGTATTTAAACTCCCTGCTATTTTGCAAGTTCTCCCACTTGGAAATCATGGAGGGGTCTGAAATTGTCATCATAGGTGCATGTCCACTGTGAGAGACATAATCCCCCCAAAACAAATCCAGAAATCACAATGTATGATTTTTTAACTATTTATTTGTATGATACAGCTGCAAATAAACATTTGAACACCTGAGAAAATCAATGTTAATAATTAGTACTGTAGCCTTTGTTTGCAATTAAAGAGGTCAAACGTTTCCTGTAGTTTTTCAGCAGGTTTGCACTGCAGGAGGGATTTTGGCCCACTCCTCCACACAGATCTTCTCTAGATCAGTCAGGTTTCTGGCCTGTCGCTGATAAACACGGAGTTTGAGCTCCTCCAAAGATTCTCTATTGGGTTTAGGTCTGGAGACTGGCTAGGCCACGCCAGAACCTTGATATGCTTCTTACAGAGCCACTCCTTGGTTATCCTGGCTGTGTGCTTCGGGTCATTGTCATGTTGGAAGACCCAGCCTCGACCCATCTTCAATGCTCTAACTGAGGGAAGGAGGTTGTTCCCCAAAATCTCGCAATACATGGCCCCGGTCATCCTCTCCTTAATACAGTGCAGTCGCCCTGTCCCATGAGCAGAAAAACACCCCCAAAGCATGACGCTACCACCCCCATGCTTCACAGTAGGGATGGTGTTCTTGGGATGGTACTCATCATTCTTCTTCCTCCAAACACGTTTAGTGGAATTATGACCAAAAAGTTCAATTTTGGTCTCATCTGACCACATGACTTTCTCCCATGACTCCTCTGGATCATCCAAATGTTTAAGCTGGGGAACCTTCCATGCCATGCATGATTTCAATCCATGACGTCTTAGAGTATTACCAACAGTAACCTTGTAAACGGTGGTCCCAGCTCTTTTCAGGTCATTGACCAGCTCCTCCCGTGTAGTTCTGGGCTGATTTCTCACCTTTCTTAGGATCATTGAGACCCCACGAGGTGAGATCTTGCATGGAGCCCCAGTCCGAGGGAGATTGACAGTCATGTTTAGCTTCTTCCATTTTCTAATGATTGCTCCAACAGTGGACCTTTTTTCACCAAGCTGCTTGGCAATTTCCCCGTAGCCCTTTCCAGCCTTGTGGAAGTGTACAATTTTGTCCCTAGTGTCTTTGGACAGCTCTTTGGTCTTGGCCATGTTAGTAGTTGGATTGTTACTGATTGTATGGGGTGGACAGGTGTCTTTATGCAGCTAACGACCTCAAACAGGTGCATCTAATTTAGGATAATAAATGGAGTGGAGGTGGACATTTTAAAGGCAGACTAACAGGTCTTTGAGGGTCAGAATTCTAGCTGATAGACAGGTGTTCAAATACTTATTTGCAGCTGTATCATACAAATAAATAGTTAAAAAATCAAATTTTTCTTTTTAGATTATGTCTCTCACAGTGGACATGCACATATGATAACAATTTCAGACCCCTCCATGATTTACAAGTGGGAGAACTTGCAAAATAGCAGTTCAAATACTTATTTTCCTCACTGTAAATGGCATGAGCTTTTGGGAGAGTTGCTTGTACATTAATAATCAGCTGGACATTCTGACTGTTTACTTTGACTTATTGGTACTTGTAATGGAGCTCCTATATTTTTCATGTTAGCATGTATGACTGCGCAGGTGAAGATGTATCTCGGATCTTCATACTGTTGTTTCGACACTCTCAGAATGCTGAGAACAGACACTGAGTCTTCTTGGTGGATGGGAGCGCTGGTTGAGCCCTTTATGTAAGGCTTAACTCCCACTTTCCACATGATATAGACATCACCGAGTTTAGAGCTGGTGACCTCACACACCAGAGAGACTGTGTCTGTGTTAGTATAATCAGGTCTGTAAATGAAAACAGTGGGTGTCTTTCCATCTGAATTGGAGAAAGTGATAAAGATTCATAAAAAATGTATCAAACAATATTGAATAACAAGAATTTAACAAGCCAGCTTTTGACAGTGTGTCTAAGCATTTCAAATGTGCTTGAAATTTTTTGCCATACAATAAAATGACGTTCAACCTTTCATCATCTATGAATGCACATAGAGCCACAAAGTTGATCATTTGAATTGACTCACCTCCTTTATCAAAACTGATTTCCTGCTTGATGTCTCTGTTATTGGTGTCACGAATGCTGCAGGTGACCATTTCCCCATCAAACCATTTCTCCCTGTCAACAGTGATTTTGTCGATTCTTATAAACTGTGTAATGCCTTGAGAAGAGTCTATATTTCCTGTTACACTGGTAGGCACTGGTACGTTCTTCACGTTGCACAACACTGAAGCTTCTTCCACCATCTTTAGTTTATCTCCAGTAACAACAGCTTCCAAGACAACTTTGTTACTGTCAAATAATTCTCTCTCAATTGGTGGCTTCAGTGTCAGTGTGAGTTTAGCTACAAAGGAGTAAGAAAGAAAAAAAACATGATTTAATGTGTAAATTTGGATTAATAGAAGTGAGAGCATGAGAGAGAGAGAGAGAGAGAGAGAGAGAGAGAGAGAGAGAGAGAGAGAGAGAAAGAGAGAAAGAGAGCGAGAGCAAACCAACATTTGCATTGCATGTCTCACTGCTGACTTTATAAAGACTGTGTGTTGTGTAAAGACCTTCAGCGTTCAGGTCATACTCCAGTTTTGACTGTGTCGGGCTGTTGATAGAATTAACTCTCCATTGTACCGTGAGGTCTTTGGGGTTTGAAATCCTCAATAACACACATGGCAAATGTACTTTTCTGAGTTATTACGGGAACCAAACTCAGGGTTGGTGTTTGTGGACATCAACATACATTTTTTTTATATACAATGAAACTATGTTGAAGACATAGAAATTTTGCAACAACTACTGTTATTGTCTGCCATTGCCTTTTCTGAATGGTTGTCTAACTGTGCTCTCTTAGTGCTGTGCTACACAAGTTATATTGCTTTGATTTAATTTCTCTTAAATATTCATAAGACCGTTAAATCCGTCAGGTCATTCCCAGTCTAATCCATCTATTTGAAATCAAGAAAATTGGCACACACAGCCAGCAGAAACCAACGGCCAAGGTCAGGATTTTCATTAAGTAATACATTTACAATTACATTTTGGTTTGTTTTTCACTAAACCCTACTGTATAACCCAGAACACTTGGAAATATGATACACATTCACTGCCAAAAAAATAACCTTTTGTGTACCGAAAAAGAAAGAAGGGCATGCAGTATTCAAGTCAATAAAATCTGAATGAATAAGACATTCAAATAAAGAACAACACTTGCCTTGATCTTGCAGAATATTGAAGGAAAACAACCAAAAGATGAAGCCGAGGACATTTAGAGGATCAGTCATTTTGAGCTCACTTCACAAGTAAGTTTTTTGGTCTTTGCTTCTGTAACTCTTCCCCGCTTGGGGATATAAACAAGTTGATCAAAGAAGTTAATCATTTACCGAAGTCAAAAATATGTCTTTTACACCAGTCCTCTCTGTGCACAGACAATATCCCTGTTAACAAACAAACACAAAAAAACTAGAAACACCAAAAGACAAGTTCCCTTAGAAAAGTCAAGCGACTTGAGTAACATTTATGTAACATATGAACAGGAAGCAAAGTTCACGTTCTAAAATTAAGGCCATGTTCACCTCTGACCTCTGTAGCCTAAACCTGTTGTTGTTCACAATGTTATTCACTGGTTCATTTAATTGATTCAAGAAGAATTGTATTTAATGGATGAACCATGGAACATTGTCAAGACAGAAAATAGAGAAATAACTGATATGAAAGAAGTTTCATAATATGTTCAAGCTTTCAAACATTATAGTGCAAAAGCCATTGCAAAATATATTGAACTGGTCAAACTGAGAGGTAGAAAACAGTTTGACTGTGAATGTGAATATGAATGTGCCTTTATGACCGATCATCCTTCTTATCTCACTCTGAATAAAAAATACATAAAAACATGGATGTCATTTATTCGATCTTGGACTTTTGGTAAACACTGAAAATGTTCAACTCAAAGGTCTTTCACTTTATTTGCAAATGGTTATGTGCTAGTTTTGCCAGATCGACCAAAGGTTGGTTTGTATTAAATGATAAACTTGTTTTCCCTAAACTTGTAGGCAATACCCAGACAGCAACATTGATACAATGTTGAATTTTGATCCAAACCATCATTTTGGTTGAGAAGTTGTTGGATCAATATTGAAATTGTGATGAAAGTCGACAGCAGACATAGATGGAGACAGTGACATTGAACTAACAGTGATTTGTAGTTGATGAGCACAAGATCATCCAGGTGTGTATCTCTGCAGAACACTAGTGGGTGTTTCCCAATCAGTGGGGCGTTTTCAAACCATAATGGGCATTTTCAATCTCATTCCCTGATTCGCTCTAATCCACTGGGGGCTTGGTTTAGTGCTGGGCCTTCATGAGTTTAGCAAGTCGGTTGAAAAATGGTTGAAAAACATTGAAATTTGCATTGAAACATTTGGGTTAAATGTTTGCTTAAAACAACCCAATTGCTGGGTTTGTCCATTTTCAACCCAACTTGTTTTTTTTTAACCCAGCATTTTTAGAGTGTTGTGTTAACACGAGAGTGGACGCTGTTACATGAATGCACGTTGGAGATTAATATTTTGTAAGTAAAGTGGTAAATTATGTTTAATTATGTAGGATTGAGGTTAAATCACTGGAGTCACATGGATTACTTTAATGATGTCTTTACTAACTTTCTGGGGCTTGAAAGTGCTAGTTACGAAGACTTGATGGAGGGACAGAACGATTTTTGAAGCCTGTGCAATCCCATAATACCACACCACAAGTTATTGTGAAAAGACATAAGCTACAGTAACAACACCTCCTTCTTGTAAATGAATTACAGTTGACATGGAAATATACTGTTAACAACTGTAAAACGTTGTTTGACCCATAATTATGGAGACAGAATAGACTCATTAATAATTCACGCAAAAAACAAGATCCACACATGTGTAACCAATTTCACATGCATGAAACCAAATTCACGTGCACAAAAAACAATTCACGTGCGCAAAATAAAATTATATATTCATAAAATACATTTCACAAATGCAAAACACAACTCGTAGATTTACAACTGTGCACAAAAACTTTTGAATGTTTAAAATGTACACGTTCATCCTGTAATGCGAATGTGCAAATCGTCATTCACGTGTGTGAATTGCCTTGGATGTGTGTGTGTGTGTGTGTGTGTGTGTGTGTTTTTGAGACTTTCCTGGCAGCGCAATCCTCCCTGCACAGAGGAGTCGTACTCTTTAGCCAATCAGATTTAAGCTCATCAATCGGCCAATCATAACCGCGTGAGGGCGGGCCCACCTGAATGTTACGTCATCAGCGTTCGACCGCAGTTAGAGATCATGGCTAAGCAGCAGAGGTGCAGTTTGATCGTTTCATTTCTGTGTTTACTGAAACTTAGCAGAACTAAGAGTCACTTCAACTGATCTCTGTGTGAAAATAAACATTTAGTAGTTGATAGGTTTTTATGTACATCTCAGCATTAACTCTTTAGTTAATCACCCACATTATCCTCATCATTTTAATCTACATCACATTCATATAAGTATGGCCTTTTTGATAGATTTCTATCAGTAGGATTGATGGATTCTTATGTTTACTTCATAAAGAATTATGCATATGCACACCATACAAATGTAGGATTTTAGATTCATAAACTCCATAGAAAGCATAACAATGGTTTGAATGATGAGAGATAGTGTATATAAATAGACGAATTAGATAAATAGATATTTTTCACGTGGTATTTTATTTAACTATTATTTAATTAGGAAAGAGCAGTCACAACAGTGTGTTTGTACCTGCATGTCATGTCCACCACACATTCAACTGATGATAATAATTTATGTAATGAAGTGCATACCGGTACATTGGAGACCATTTATATTTAATCTATGCTTTGTTTTAACTTTAAGCTGCACATATATGCAGTTTTATTGTTTCAGATTTCCCAGACAGATGATGTATGAAGTTGCAGAGACCAGTACCGTACCTTAGCATTCCTACTGTAACTCTTTCAAAACACTCATGTTGCATCCCTTCATTTTGACTGTTGTTTCAACAAGAGGCTGAAAGTCATGCATTGTTACTGTATTAATGTACACACTCAAGGAATAAAGCCCTGCTATGCATTATTAAATGTTCTTGTTTTATGTCAGAATTAAAAGATTCAAAGATATTTGCTACAGTTGATGTATACGGTTTATTAATTTGAAAGTTTCTGAATCCTTTGGGAATAAAACCTATATGAAATGACTTGGCCATGATTAAAGAGAGTTCACCCAAAACATTTTTTAAATTCATTTACTCACCCTCAAGTTGTTCCAAACCTATATGAATTTCTGTTCTGCTGAACACAAAGGAAGATATTTGTAAGAATGTTTGTAACAAAGCACATCTCTGCAGCCATTGACTAACATAGTAGGGAGAAAAATACTACACTCTAAAAAAAAAAGGTTCTATATGGCGCCAAAAATGGTTCTTCGTCGTAATCATAGGGGAACCACTTTTGGTGCTATATAGCACCATATCTTAACATGTTCTGTATATGGTAGCGGTGCTATATAGCACCATATCTTAACATGTTCTGTATATGGTAGCGGTGCTATATAGCACCATATCTTAGCATGTTCTGTATATGGTAGCGGTGCTATATAGCACCATATCTTAACATGTTCTGTATATGGTAGCGGTGCTATATAGCACCATATCTTAACATGTTCTGTATATGGTAGCGGTGCTATATAGCACCATATCTTAACATGTTCTGTATATGGTAGCGGTGCTATATAGCACCTTAGTTAGCCGTGCTATATAGCACCTTAGTCAAAGAACCGGTGAAGCACCAAAATTGGTGCTATATAGCACTTAAAAAGGGTCACCTATGATTATGAGCCAAGAACCATTTTTGGTTCCATATAGAACCTTTTTTTTTAGAGTGTATGTTAGTCAATGGCTGCAGAGATTTGCTTTGTTACATTCTTCTAAATAACTTTCTTTGTGTTCAGCAGAACAAACAAAACTCAGTACAGGTTTGGAACAACTTGAGGGTGAGTAAATGATGAAGAAGCACAACATGTAGTACAGAGAAATAAAATAAAATTATATATATATAAAACATTATATATAAATATATTCTGTAGTTGTGAGATTGGCTGATTAACAGTTTGAAGCTGGGTTAGTTCTTCAGTCGCGGGGCACTGGAAGCACAATGTCATTGCATGGCTGGTCAGGGATGTTGGTAGTGTTTCAGTCAGTGTCTTCTTTTCTTTTAAAGTAGATAAATGTGTATCTCCAAATGATACATTTAAGTGCAATACATCAGGTGAAAGTTAACAAATGAAATGTGTTCAATCTAGCCGCCACTAGCCCTTTCTCTGTCAGAACACGTCAGATTTTGGTTTGATATTTGCAGCAGTCAGCACGCAGTACAAGAGCTGCAGACAGAGGAAGAGCAGGAAGCAGGAGACGAAGTGATTGTAATATCATTTAATATAGTTTACTGAGTAATCTTAGTAGTATGATGTTAATTGCATCTTTGTCTGATCAGCATAAAAATGCTTTTTTGCCAGGCAAAGTAAAATGAATGCTTCACAAAATTGTCCTGTGACATTAAAAACCTTGAGATGACAATACAGCACAGAACATGAAAGTACATGTGTACTGAATAGATTAAGACATTAATACAAATTATAAAAGAGAATAAGGAAACATGAATTTAGATGTTTGTGACTGCTATCCAGAAGTCACACCAAAGGTGTGTAATCCTGAAAAATACAAAGGAACAATACGTGTGTAATAACAATTTAACACTGTATACCGTTGCACAAATGGCAGAATATCTTCATCACTAAACAATGACGCCGCATTCACACGGGGCTTCGGCGTCAACGCTTGACGGAGGGCGTGGCTGAAGCTTGGTGCTGACGCGACCGTCATAGTGACAACAGCTAATCACATACTTGCCGCTTGGACCACAACGCAACACAAAAAAGCACCTTTTTTGACAGCTAGTCTGTGAGACTATAATATTTGATTCCTCATTTGGCTGAGGGATAGCGCCTATTTGAACCACACATGATATGATATGATATGCTGCCTGTCATTCAATGATAAACAGAGCACGGACGGAATACAAGCATGATACATTCCAGATTCTCCAACCGTTACAGGATGATGAACAGACAGATGTCAGGAGTCAGAGAAGATGATCAACTCATCGACTGAAGACTAAAGAAAGAGACAGAGAAAACAGAATACCATCATGTCTGGAAGAGACGGCAGAGGTGAAATAATCGTAGAATAATCAGAGTTTGAAATCATTGCTCAAGTACATTTTCATTTAATAATTCCTTTAATTCTTCCTTTACATCCAGAAGAAACAAATAATGAGCATGTTGTTAGATTATTACCGATAATATCAGCGGAAAGTTTAATGTGGAGTTTTAAACACTCTGTGAAGGACAACTTTCTAAATTCTGTTTATATCTTAAGGCAACACTGACAAACTCTGAACTTATTATACCTTTTTAAACCTAATTTCTTTCTCTGACTAATACTGCTGCTGTTAAGAATCATTCAGACATTGTTTCCTTTTGGTACAAACTACTATCATAAAAGAGTCAAATATATGTTAAACTTGTTTCATACAGAGACTGATGCTCACAATCCTCGCAGGAGAAGACGAAGCATAGAGGAACCTCCCAACTGTAAGTCTTTATAGAGATGAAGAAATACATGAAATGATGAAGAGTGTGTGGAAATTTTGGTCTGTTTATCCTGTTCAGAGCAGCAGAGTTAACCTCAACTTAACCTCAATTACGCCTCCCACTGGTGGATTTTGTTATTTTTTGTTCATGAGTTTAATTTAATTGTGAATTGTATGGGCTGCAGTATCATTAGTGAGTTTCACTTTCATCTTCTGTCAAAGAGCCGAAGTAAATATGTTTACTGTTAAGTGTTGAGAAGCACAATTGTTTGCTGTTGTAATGTGTTTAGCTTATCTTCAGTTTTGTTGTTACAAATACATGTAGTTCTTTGGGGTGGATAAGGTGCTATATAGCACCGCTAGTATATAGAGAACCTGTTTAAGCTCCTCTATGGTTCTTCAGCAGTTCTTTGGGGTGGATAAGGTGCTATATAACGGTGCTTAAATAAGTTTAAGGTCTGCATTATATGTCTTAATAAGTAGGGACTTTTATTTTGACGGATGTTGTAGTCTACGGAAAGATAATGAGAGCTCGCGGTTCATTGGAGTGGTTAGTAGTGATGGGAAGTTCGGTTCTTTTCCGCGAACCGGTTCTTTCGGACAGTTCGTTTCAATGAACCGGATCAAAAAACCGGTTCACCAGTTCTTTTACGCTCAAACGTAATGACGTCGTTTCGCGATGACGTCATTACGTCAAGTCTATTGCGGGTTGGATAAACACACTTTACACATTAAAATATATAAAGTCAGTAATTATAACATCAGTCAGATAAAAATATCATCATAATCTGATAATCATAATCATCATAATCCAAAGTTTTACATCTAAAGCATCCAAACACATGCAGTGATGCAAACAATCTTTACATTTATAAAATCAATAAATCAGTCTTCATCAGTGCAGAAACCATGATCCACTTACTATGTTTTTGTAATTAAATAAATACGGTTCGCCAAATGTTCACCTCATTCATGTCGGAGTCGTTTCACAGACACGCTCATATCAGCTGATGTTCGTTCGGTTCAGACTCAGAGAGACTCGCCGTGCAGTCAGTCAGTCGCTCGACGCATGCTCAGTATCATCATCTCATCGGTTCTCAATCGGACATGTCCGAAATAAACAGTTCTCGATTCAGTGTACTGCTGATCCGAAAACCGCTGCAACCGATTCTTGACTCGAGAACGAGAACGAAATTGAGATTCGAGAACCGCCAGAGCGATTCAAAAGGAGTCGCTTGCTTCACCTTTGCTGTAGTTTGATTAGGGTCGTCATTTTTATCTTTATATCACCTTGTTTACAAATTAAATACAATGGAGTCCTAACAAAGTTAGGCAGAGTGTTTTTCTGAATTCAAACCTATTATAAGAGACGGTCAAGCTGCATATGGTAACTTAACCTGTTTAAAACTGCCTTTGCACTTTGTTTTTGCTATTATTATTATTTATAATTTTTGATAAAGCACAATAACTTTTTTAAAAGTTTTTTTAAAAACAGGCAATACCTGTTAAATATAGTGTGTAAGACAATTACAGTGTGTAAGTGCACTTTTCCAGCAATTGTTCTTTTTAAAATGTGTGTATTATTTGAACACTTTAATATTTTTTTATTAAAACATTGTTTATTTAATACTAACCCAATTTGTGAATGTGTCCTCATAAACTGTAATTACACGTAAACATTAATCTTTTAAATAAATAAATACTTCAATCATAAATAGTCAATCACATGCTCATACAGTGATAAGACAGTAATGAACTTGAAATGATGAAAACATATTTCCACAATGTTTTATATTATAACACGTCTCGATGTTCAACAAAACTTGCTTTTCGTTCTCTTGAAGAATCACACGCATGCTCAGTCAGTATCAGTTCATGGGTTCTCAAATCGGACATGTCCGAAATAAACAGTTCTCGATTCAGTGTACTGCTGATCCGAAAACCGCTGCAACCGATTCTTGACTCGAGAACGAGAACTGTGACAGACCGGTCTGCGTACGTTCTCGATTCAGTGTACTGCTGATCCGAAAACCGCTGCAACCGATTCTTAACTCGAGAACGAGAACTGTGACGCTCGTTCGTGTGCGCTGCGCATGCTCAGTATCATCAGCTGCTGCTCGCTGACATCAATCATCATCAGTTCTCTCTTATAATAGGTTAGTGTACTGTTGGAGTAACTGAATAACTCCAGGATGTTGGTTTATTTCGAGTCAGAGGGACAGTCAGACACGTCAAAAAGTGATTAACTTTATACATTTGTGGATTAGTGCTTACTAGAGATGCGAACTGTTTAGAACGATTCAGTCCGATTTGGTGAACTGGTTCGACCGGTTCACTAAAAAGAACCGGTTCAAAAGAACGATTCGTTCGCGAACCGGACATCACTAGTGGTTAGGCAGATTTAAAGTTTGCAGTTTGTTAAGCACCCTCCGAAAAGGCATAAGGTGTGTATGTTCCTGTTTACTGTCATCTGTAACGAGTATGTTTGTGTATTTCGCTGTATGTTAATGATAATGCTATGAAGAGAGAGAGTTTGTGTATGAGGTGTTAATGCGCACTTCTTTGCTTTATTTGTTCAGCTCTTACAGTGATTTTTTGGAGATCAAACGGTTTCAATAAAGTCCATGAAACATCAGTAAAGTCTGGCCATCATTCGGACAGGGTCCGCTACACAACGTGACAATCTGCTTGCACAGAGAGCGCTGGGGACTATTATCAGGTGCTGCTTAATATCATTGCGCCGCTGCACTCATGTGACGGCTCACAGCTCTTGATCATTACGCAGGAATGAGAGTATAGTTCCTGCCATATCGGCCAAAATCACAACTTTTAATTTTCCGTCGGTCTTAGTACACGATGTAACTACACACATCACAACATGTAAATAGGAAAATGTTGGCGTTTTGTCACTTATTGACCAGTAGGCTAGCTGGAGCCATTTACCTCCAGTCTTTGTGCTAAGCTAGGCTAGCAGTGAGTGTGTCAGACAGAGTTATGGCACGGAGATGAGAATGGGATGTATGGACTTATCTAACTCTGGGGGATACGGTGAATAAGCTAAAGTCCCAAAAAGTGGCGTGTTCCTTTAAGTGCTGTATAGCACCAAATCTTGGTTGTTTTTTTGGGGTGACCGAGCTGCTATATAGCACTGCTAGTATATAGAGAACCTGTTAAGCCCCTGTATGGTTTTTCAGCAGTTCTTTGGGGTGGATAAGGTGCTATATAGCACCGCTAGTATATAGAGAACCTGTTAAGCTCCTCTATGGTTCTTCAGCAGTTCTTTGGGGTGGATAAGGTGCTATATAGCACCGCTAGTATATACAGAACCTGTTATGTCCCTGTATGGTTCTTCAGTGGTTCTTTGGGGTGGATAAGGTGCTATATAACACCGCTATCATATACAGAACCTGCTAAGCCCCTGTATGGTTCTTCAGCGTTTTTTTGGGGTGGATAGGTGCCATATAGCACCGCTAGTATATACAGAACCTGTTAAGCCCCTGTATGGTTCTTCAGTGGTTCTTTGGGGTGGATAAGATGCTATATAACACCGCTATCATATACAGAACCTGTTAAGCCCCTGTATGGTTCTTCAGTGGTTCTTTGGGGTGGATAAGATGCTATATAACACCGCTATCATATACAGAACCTGTTAAGCCCCTGTATGGTTCTTCAGTGGTTCTTTGGGGTGGATAAGATGCTATATAACACCGCTATCATATACAGAACCTGTTAAGCTCCTGTATGGTTCTTCAGCGTTTTTTCAGTGGAAAAAAGTGTATAAGTGCAGTGGAAAGTGATTGCATATTACAGTGAGAAGTACGGTGCAAAATGCAAGTGTAAACAGTTGGTACTGTAAATACAGTCGGCAGTGCAAATGAGCATAAAGCAGTTAAGATATGGTAGTGCAAGATGCATAAGTAAACAGTTGTTACTCTAATAAACAGTCGGTAGTGCAAATTGACATTCCAGTAGTGCAAATAAGGCAGATGTGAGGTAGAAGAGGAGAGTTAGCAGTATATGAGGGAAGTGGATCAACAGGGGTTTGAGTCCAATAAAGAGACAGCTCTGAGGAAAAAACTGTTCTATGGGGTGTGCTATATAGCACCGCTGCCATACAAAGAACCTTTTAAGCCCCTTTAAAGGTTCTTTACAAGCCAAAGAACCACTGTTGGTGCTGTTTAGCACCATTTTTGATGAAGAAATAAAATGCGAAATGACATCTCTTGTGGGTTCTAAATAGCACCTGTAGAGCACCTTTAAAGATATGGTGCTAAATAGCACCAAAAGTGGTTCCCCTATGATTACTAACCAAGAACCACTTTTAGTGCCATATAGTACTTTTTTTTTTAGGGTGTAAACATAGGCAGAAGTACCACCCCCGTGTTTACAAAGTGCACATGAGCAGACTAATACAAACAGCCTTTAGCAAAAAAAGGTAAAACAACATTGTCGGCGATTTTGAAGAAGTCGGAGAGCTTTTTTGTAAAGAGCGTTTGTATTGGTCCTCGCATGTTCGCTTAGGGCGGTACTTCCGCCTACGTCTAGCATGACCTTTCTGTCGTGATTACGTAATCCGTGGCACGTCGCGGAGCAGCGCAATATGAGCAATTTAGGTTAAAAAGTATATAAATTACCCTATTCCTCGTCTGGGCATTGATTTGGACCTTCAACCGTTGGTTGCCATTGAAGTCCATTATGTGGAGAAAAATCCTGGGATATTTTCCTCAAAAAACTTCATTTCTTTTCGACTGAAGAAAGAAAGACATGAACAACTTGGAATATATGGGGGTGAGTAAATTAGATTAGATTAGATTAGATTCAACTTTATTGTCATTACACAAATACAGGTACAAGGCAACGAAATGCAGTTTAGGTCTAACCAGAAGTGCAATAGCAGCAAGTGCAGGATATATACAATGGTTGCATGAGTGCAGGATATACAATGGATGAATAAGTGCAGGACATGGATATGTACTGAATATATATATATATATACACACACATACACGTAGAGATAGTTGTTACTATTAACAGAATTTACAGGTGAATATGTACTATGAATATAATATACCGATGGCTATTACTATAAACAGAATTTTACAGATAGAGGTATACAATAATATGTTAGGCTAAGATGAGGAATAGCATTGGATTAAGGTAGTGCAATAAATTATGGACAGAAGCTATCCGAAAAAAGTGTATAAGTGCAGTGGAAAGTGATTGCATATTACAGTGAGAAGTACGGTGCAAAATGCAAGTGTAAACAGTTGGTACTGTAAATACAGTCGGCAGTGCAAATGAGCATAAAGCAGTTAAGATATGGTAGTGCAAGATGCATAAGTAAACAGTTGTTACTCTAATAAACAGTCGGTAGTGCAAATTGACATTCCAGTAGTGCAAATAAGGCAGATGTGAGGTAGAAGAGGAGAGTTAGCAGTATATGAGGGAAGTGGATCAACAGGGGTTTGAGTCCAATAAAGAGACAGCTCTGAGGAAAAAACTGTTCTTTAGTCTGCTGGTCCGGAGGCACCTGAGACGCCTGCCGGAGGGCAGGAGAGAAAACAGTCTGTGGGCTGGGTGAGAGGAGTCCTTGAGGATGCTGCGAGCTCGATGCAGACAGTGTTTCCTCTGGATGTGCTCGATGGCAGGTAGTGGAGTCCCTGTGATGCGCTGGGCAGTTTTCACCACCCGCTGCAGTGCCTTGCGCTCCGCAACAGAGCAGCTCCCATACCATACTGCCACACAGTTGGTCAGTATTTCTATTGCACAGCGGTAGAAGTTCACCAGGATAGCCGAGGAAAGATGATTCTTCCTCAGTGTCCTCAGGAAGAGGAGGCGCTGGTGAGCCTTTATGACCAGGCTGGAGGTGTTGGTCGTCCACAACATGTCCGCCGAGATGTGGATCCCCAGGAACTTGAAACTGGAGACACACTCAACCGCCATTCCATTGATGTGGATGGTGTCGTGTGTGCCTCTTAACTCTTTCCTGAAGACCACGATGAGCTCCTTCGTTTTGGTGGTGTTGAGGAGCAGGTTATTATCAGCGCACCATGTGGCCAGGTGCTGGATCTCCTCCCTGTAGGCAGTCTCATCGTTGTTGCTGATGAGACCAATCACCGTAGTGTCGTCCGCAAACTTGACGATGGAATTAGATCCATACACAGGCTTGCAGTCGGAGGTGAAGAGGGAGTAGAGAAACGGACTTAGCACACAGCCCTGTGGTACACCAGTGTTGAGTGTGATGGACGTGGAGCAGGTGAATCCTGATCGAACATTCTGGGGTCTGTCAGTTAGGAAGTCCAAAATCCAGTTACACATTGAAGTGTTGATGCCCAGGTCTCCAAGTTTGGCTATTAACTTGGTTGGGATGACAGTGTTGAATGCTGAGCTGAAGTCAACAAACAGCATGCGTGCATAAGTGTTCTTATGGTCCAGATGGGTGAGCACAGAGTGCAGTGCCATGGAAACTGCATCCTCTGTGCTCCTATTGCTGCGGTAGGCAAACTGGTGTGAGTCCAATGTGGATGGTAGAGAGTCTTTTAGGTGTTCCAGGACCAGCCGCTCAAAGGACTTCATAACAATTTATTAAAGAAATTATCAGGAAACGTTCATTTTGAACTGAACTAATCCTTTAAATCAAGATCTCGAAGCTGTTCACATCTTCAGATTCATAGAAACACTCAGCACCAAAATAATTTGTTGACTGATGTTTGTTGACATGGCTACATTATTACCTCTAACTTATCTCACAACATATTAAGAAAAGCCATGTACCAGGTAACTGGATATACCAATTACATCAATTTACATATATGAGGTAATTTATTAACTCCATTGTTTTCATCATTGTATCAAAGACAGAAATAAAACAGGATTTATTATATTTTGGGTCTGTGTGATCGGATCAACCGAGATGAATGTCATTACAGGTGTAAACAGAGAGGAGGAGGAGAGGAAGATCGGCTCTGAAACTGATGATTCACTACAGGTGAGTGTTCAGAGAAACCTGAAGAAAACCGATTCATGTTCCTCGTGGTCTATCACCACATCAATCTAGAATAACATCCCATTTATAATAATATTTAGATTTACTGCAGTTAAACTGTTAGTGTTTTACTGAATGAAGAGAAAAAAAGGCTTTTACTTGATCTTACTACAGGTTTGCCAATAACTCCTTGTGATCAATATTTACTTTAAATGATTCTAAAATATAAAAGAGGTAAAAAAAATAGAGTTATGTTTAAATCAGTGCTGTAAACAATTATTAAAATAATTGTATTATTGTTTTGTCTTTTAACAGGATGAAAACAAGGATATTAGAACAGCAGGAATCAGAACAGATCAATATCTACAACAGATAAAGACTGAAGAATTACCATATCTATTTCACAGACTTCATCTTGAAGGCAGGCGGTACAATAAACTGAGAGCTGCAGATGTTCTTCAGATAACTGAACATTCATTACAGTCCCATGAATCTTGTGCTGAAGAGGAGCTGATTCAGACTTTCATACAAAACCTACTGATGATGGACTACAGAGCAAGATACATCAAAACTACAGAGGCCAATGAAGACAAAAACAAAACACAAAAAGAAGACGATGAAGATGACTTTGATATTTTTGATGAAATGTCTTCATCTAAGAAAGAAACAAGTCAATCTGAGCGAATCCACCCGATGGATGTTCAGATGGCCGTGTTTCATTGTGCTGATGGTTTCCTGAAGCAGCTGATGGTCACTAAACTGTCCCAGTGTCAGTACGCTCTGCCTCTGCTTGTTCCTGATCCAGACACACAACAGATTGAGTTTCCTCTCTGGACATTCAGACAAATCAACAAGAGCTGGAAGATGAGAAACACCAACAATGAAGTCTTCAGTCAAACCCAGCCGATCTACAAGGCAGAAACTCCAATGGTGTTTTTCTTCAGGTTTGGCTCTGTGTCTTCATCCAAGTCTCAGCTGATGAACAGTCTGATCAATGAGAAACACAACACGTTCTTCCACAGGAACTGCCCAGGCAGCAGCAGAACCAGAGTCCTGATGGATGGGGTGGTGGAGATCGCCTGGTTCTGCCCCTCTGGGAAAAACACAGATCCATTCACTGACTGTGTTGCGTTCTGTAATCTACACGGTGATGCAGGAGACCATGAGAAACAGCTCCAGATCCTCACAGAAATGGCCTCAGTCAATGTTGTTCTTCTACCACGACTTGACAAGAATGACAAAAGTGCAGCAATAATCCAAAACCTGTACAAGGACAGAAAGCCACTCATTTGCCTTTTTACAGAGGATGAATCAGCAGTAAATAAGATGAGGAATGGGAAATTTAAAATCGGTCTGAAAGGCAGAAATCAGTCAGAAGTATCTGAAGAATTCAGAAGAGCCATAAATGATTGTATATCCGAATCATCTTCCACTTTCAGGCTTGAAGATGTGTCCAAACACTCAGACATTAGAGTAGATGAGGAAGATGATGAAAACTGCAAGAGAGGAAGAGAAGCAGCACAGCAGATTATGAGTTTACTGGAGAAGAAACATCTGACAGAAATCAAAGAATCATTTCTGCCCTGTCAGGGGAAACTGTGGCATCAGTGGAGTCAGAAGAACAAAGAACTACATCGACCTCGAGGAGATGAACTAGAAAAGGACATCAGTAGAAAACAAACAGAGATGAAGAATATCCGAGAACAGCAGCATGAATCTGACATCAGTGAGTTCATGAAGTTCTTCATTAAAGAAATGAACTCAGATGCTGAACATGAGAAGATGTTTTTCATTAAATGGCTCAGAATCCTCCTAGATGAATATACCACAGCTGACCTTTCTGATCTACATCATAAATATGATATAAAATGGTCAACGGTCTTAAAACTGAAAAAGAACATTTATAAATATGAACAACTCAAAGCTGAACAAGCAGAACTTGAGAGAATATCTGAGGAGCTTCAAGATGCAGCCTTTGGTCTGGAGCACATCATGAGGGAGATCGGTCAGATCTATGAATCATGTTCATCTGTGAAGAAGAACAAGAAAGACCTGCAGGTTCACTTCTCTTCTCTCCCGAGTCTTGCAGCAGAGTTGATGATCTCTGGATTTCCACTGGAGCTGATGGATGGAGATGCTGCTCATGTTCCTCTGGTCTGGATCTCTGCTGTTCTGGATCAACTCATCCAGAAACTGGGAGATCAGAGAGTCTTTGTGCTGTCAGTTTTAGGGATTCAGAGCTCTGGGAAATCCACCATGCTCAATGCCATGTTTGGACTCCAGTTGGCCGTCAGTGCTGGCAGGTGCACCAGAGGAGCTTTCATGCAGCTGGTCAGATTGTCAGATGAGATAAAAACACAGATGAACTTTGACTATATTCTGGTTGTTGATACGGAAGGCCTTCATGAACTGGCTGGAAGATCAACAAGAGATCATGACCATGAATTTGCCACATTTGTTGTTGGTCTTGCAAATCTGACCTTGATTAACATCTTTGGAGAAAACCCATCTGAGATGCAGGACATTCTTCAGATTGTAGTTCAGGCCTTCCTGAGGATGAAGAAGGTCAAACTGAATCCCAGCTGTGTGTTTGTGCATCAGAACGTCTCAGACATCACAGCTGGAGAGAAAAACATGGAGGGAAGGAGACGACTTCAGGAGACACTGGATGAGATGACAAAACTCGCTGCTAAAGAGGAAGTCTATGATGCAGGATGTTTCAGTGATGTCATTAAATTTGATGTTCAGAATGATGTGAAGTGTTTCGCTCATCTCTGGGAGGGAAACCCACCGATGGCACCACCAAACACAAACTACTGTGAGAATATTCAAGAACTCAAGGAAACTATTATGTCTCATGCCTCAAAATCACATGGAATGAGGCTAACAGACTTAAAATATCACGTTAAAGATCTGTGGGAGGCTTTACTGAATGAACGATTCGTCTTCAGCTTCAGAAATTCTCTGGAGATTTCAGTCTACAGGAAACTGGAGACGAAATACAGCAAGTGGTCCTGGAGTCTTCGCAGTGCCATGATGGAAACTGAGAACAAACTACACAACAAAATAGAAAATGAAGCAATTCATGAGGTCGAGGAAACTGATCTTCAGAGAGAACTGAAGAAGACAAGTGAAGAAGTGGAGAAATCAATGTCTGAATTCTTTGAGAAAGACAAAGATAAAGATATACTGATTCAGTGGAAAACATCATTTGAGATCAAAATCAAAGAGCTTCAGGAAAACATTGTGAGAGAAACAAAGAGGAAATTAAACGAGATTCTTCAGCAGCGAGACCTGAGGAAATGATTGATGCTCAGAGATTTGCTCTCTATGAAAAGAGCAACTAACTTGCCTTAAAACTCAAAGACAAAACAAATGATGAGGAAACACTGAAGAAAGAGTTTGATTTGTTCTGGAAACACAGTGTGAAGAAGATCATCAGATATACTCCTCTAATCAAAGACATTGACATAATAATTGAGCTAAGAAATATTTTAAGTGATGTCTACGAGGGACATCTCCCTGTCGATCACTGGAGTGAGAGCAGGGATATTTTCACTGTGGTGTTGAGTTACTCAGATTATGTAAAGGTAAATAAATCCAGTGGATTTAGAGTGTTAAAAAATGTCTACAGATTAGCTAAAGAGATGATTGGTTCTCTATCACTAGAGGATGAAGCTCAAATAAGATCATTAGTCACCGATGTTGCTCGACAGACCAACATTATGATTCAGTCATTCAACATTTCAAAGATGGGCTACAACATCAGCTACATTCAACAACAATTGGCTGATGACACGACAGGAGCCAATGGATGAACCAATAAGGGTGCAGCATCCCGCAACAGAAAACAACAACATATGCCTAGAGGGTGTAAAAAATATATTAAGCATGAGCATGTATCAAAATACAAAAGAACTGTTGACATTTGTGAGTCTATAATCCTAATTTGGACAATACAGACAAAATGTTTCAAAATGCAGAACAATGCATTTACACACTTTATCGTATAATACATTTAATCTTTTATTCATTATTATTACATCTGTTGAATAAAGTACTCAGAGTGAGATAAACATGTTTTAAGTCTTTTAATCCACATGCAACAGCCAGCAACCAGATAATGTCCAATGACATTACATTGTTCCTATATTTATCATGACAACTTTGTAATTGTATTTTGTTGGAAAGTAGTGACGTCTCAATGACCAAACTGCCACAACAGCTTCAGTATGTTAACCAAGTATGAGGTGTTCTGATTTTGGGGACACTCGAATTCTGGCACAATTCAGGTGAATGTGAAAGCAACACGGACTCAACACGTATTGAAGAAAGTAACCTGCGCACAAGTTTTAACCGATTACGATGCATTTAGTTCAATAAAACACATGTAATGGATGATAGTGTTGATTATTTACCTTGGATACGAGTGAGAGTGAGCCTTCGTGCATAGCGAGTGCAATCAGGGCGGGAGTTTTTGATGACGTAAGATGAATGCAAGTGTATTAGGGTTCGATAGAAAGTTGAGTGTGAAACCAGACCAACACTGTGGGGGCACCGGGAACAGTCGCCCTCAGACTTGAACCACAGCAAACGTGCCCAGTGTAAAAGACCCCTTAATCCTGTCAATCACAATTCAAGAATATGAACGGCTAATTACCCATCTCCAGTAACAAATCTTCAGGCCCAACTCTACGTACATTTTATATCTACTTCTCATTTATTTTATTCTGGAGTTGTGAGATATGCGTCTCCAGTCATTCCTTTATGGAGAGCAAACCAATTTCATTCACCTAGAAATCTATATAGGACAGAGTTTTGCCTGGCTCATGCGTGTCTTCAATATGTTCTAATAATTTGATTATTAGAAGTAAATGACAATTATCAAGTTAAAGCATATTTTAAAGAATAGAGTCTGTGCTTAAGTCCAGAAGAAGACCAAGAAACACTGATATGCTGCATGTGTAACCCTTCCTGTTCAAACTGCCCGCTCCAAGCGGGACTTGAACCCGGGTCTGCCGGCATGAGAGTCGGACGCTCTAACAAGGAGGCTAAAGGCTGCAACCGCTAGCATCAGTCGCTAGAGCGTCTCTTGAGATCAGAGGAGTGAGGTTTACTCTCACAGCGAATACTAGCTGACCTCCGTTACACATGTTGTGTTATTTAACAGACGGTGACTGTAGTTGCTGATCCAGTGAAAATCTCTTGGGTAATTCCAATCGCACAAGCATGTGTGCTGTTGTTAGCTAGAAGTTATCTGCAAGAGATTTAAGTTAATTTGATGTTTCTCATTTTCATAATTTTGTTTAATTCAGTTAATTTAGCATAAAAAAATATTTATTTAGTAGACTCAAATTAAATAAGTTCACAGTAATAATATGCTCAGATTACTAGCACATTATAAATATTAGTTTATACATTTAAATGGCCAATTTAAGGCAGTTAAGTTTCTGCAAATGAAATTAGGTTTTTTTTATTTGCATTACAGGACAATATTTTACATTGGAAACATGCTCCAAATTATATAACCACCAACTGGCTATTAAAGGTTGTGCTTAATTGGACATTTAAATTATTTAGAGACTAAATGGAACATAATCAGGTCACTGAATCGGGAGTGGATGGTCTGATATTCGGTGCTAGCTTTGCTCAGATGTTTGCAGCGAAGGCATTTATGTATAACAATGCTGCCCTTAAAGACAGAAAACTTGAAAACTTGGCCTGGTCCACTAGGCAAAGTTATGTCCAAAAGACGTCTTTGTCACTAGAGGCGTACATTGAAAAGACGTCCACTGAGGAGCCAGAATGAAAGTTATGACGTCTGTTTTTGACGTGTTCTGCACGGCCGATAGATATTCATGGAGCGTCTGTACAAGGTCATTGTGGACATATTTTTAAACGTCATCTAAGGCCTCATTTAGACAATTTATGCTGTTTCTGGACCAAATAAACACTCTCAGGATGCATTAAATTAAAACTCATGTTTATTTCAATGCAGTTTCCACTTGTGTGATTGTCCAAAAATCAAGAAAATCTGCACCGTTGGACAACTTGGCATCTGTAATTCACACATCTTTGGATCGTGAGAGAAACCAGGTCTGAAGGAAAGACTCTCTGGCTCAGATGGGACTCAATCCAGGACCTTCTTGCTGTGAGGAGACCATGTTAACCAACTGAGCCACTTGTGCTGCCCTTAAAATCACAGACATAAGAGATGCTCTGACTATTTCTGTCAGACGTCTACAGAATGTCTTACTGAGAATTAACAGAGGTTTAGATGTTGATATTTATGTTTCATTTGAAGTCACCATTGTGGTGGGAAGCGTTTGCTTTAATTGGGCTCTTGGTCCCCGTACTTCTTGTGTTAGCCTTCTCATTTTGCGTTCTCATCCCAAGTTAACCAGAGACAAAAGTGTCCCAAAATAAACAATATAAGTCTAATGGTTTATGATTTATGCACCAAGTGTATCCGTATAGTTCATTTCCAGTGCGATGAGATCATGGCCATAAGTTAAGTCACTTTGTAAAGAAATTCAAAAGACTTAGTTTATACAAAGACTGCACTTTGAAACCCGTTTTAATTTTCAGGCACCCTAACCACATTGTTACGTAAATGAATGGCCCAAACGCATACAAAGTTCTGTTTTTAGTTGAAAATCATGGGCCTCATTCATAAAACGTTCGTAAATATATGAGCAAATTCTGAGTAATTTGCGCATAAAATGGACCTTTACGAAAACTGTCCTCCAGATTCACAAACGTTTCGTATACCACAGATTCGGTAGTTAAACATGTGTATATTAATGAATTCCAAACATTCGTAAATAGGACGGGCGTGCGCGCTCATTCATAATTAGCATAATTCCCACCCATGAGTTACAACTGCAAATGACGTGTGCAGGAATGACAAAGAATGACTTCTTTCTCAGGTTTGGCTCCAGTATTTTGCATAAATGCTAATTGACCATATGCCTTGCAATACATATTAAATGATCATGTGTCCATCAAAGCATTTTTAGCCAGCTAAAAAACACTTGGTGCTCTTCTGAAAACGGCCAGCTGGTGGCGCTTGAGAGCGCTTTGCAAGGGCAGTGTTTTTCCATCTGAGATACTTCGATTGCTATGAATATGATACAGAATATCCATGGCAGTAATGTGGTACTAGTGTCTAATTTTGAAGAATATTACTGAATATATAAATGCAGTAAAAGCAGTATTAACTTTAAATAATTAACATTATTGTTGTTCAGTCGGTGTACAAGTGGGATGATTGGTCGGTGTAGTTTTTGTCCCGCCCCTCCTCCACTGGGATTGGACGGCCGAGTAAAAAGTGACAGTGACGAGCGCAGCCTATTACCCAACGTTGAATAGTAAAAAAAAAAAAAAAAAAAAAAACAACTGACGGGGCAAATCAACTCTTTAAATATTATTATGATACATAGTACATCAAAATGGAATGTCGTCAGTTTGCCTAAATTAGAACGTTCAAATGTTTTACGCACCATTTACACGTGGTAGGGAGCAGGTGTACATTTCTTTCGTACCAACAAACATTTTGAAAATACGAAAATTTTCGCAAATAAGAAAATTTACGTCAGAGCAGCTTTACGAACGATTTACACACAAATTCGTTCAGATGCAAAATAAACTAACAAAGACTGGACTAAAACAAAGAACTCACCAACAGCGGTTTACAGGGAACAAAGCTAGACAAAGACACATGGCAAACATGAGGGCTTAAATACACAGACTTCTAATGACTAGACAAGGGATACTTGTGAACAATCAAACAATGAACAAGACCATGAACCAATGAGAACATAGAACACAAGACAAAGGAGCACATGGCAGGATGACAGAGGGCAAGGAAATCACATGACAAACCAGGAAACATGACGGTCTAAACTTCAAAATAAAACATGAAACAAAAACCCAAACCAAACCATTACAATTCTACACAGTAAAAAGTGGAAGCTTTTTCTGTAAGGGGCTAGGCCTATATTGTTACTGAAACCCTTAAAACTAGCTAACCTAATGTGCTATACTATTTCAAAAACTGTTCTTAAATAATAATAAAAAAATAGTGGGCTGTATGAAATGTGTCTAACTAGGCCCTAGCAAAACACAAATTAACTGGTTCAGGTGTGTTTAATTGGGTGTTGCAGCTAAACTCTGTTTGGAGACCCCTGATTTAATTTGTTAATTTAGAACTGGTTCTTCAGTTCAGTAACTGGTCTAGTAATTCGTAAGAGCCACTAGTGTATAACTCGTTCATTTCCACATGTGGCAGACACACTCGTCTTTATATGTTGTTGATAGATTGATTAAAAACAGATTAAAATGTCAATAAATAAATACAAAACTATTTTCACGTCTAATGAAGAAATATAATCACAATAGGAAAACTAATGTTACGAATGTAATTCTCAAGACCTTCATCCGCAAATATTTTTCAATAATTGAAAAAATAGCACAGAAAAGATCTGTGGGTTTATAAATGTATTTTATTCGGTACCAACATTTCAGTAGTATTTACCAACACCAGTAACATTTCATGGTTAGCAAAAATTATCATTTTTATCATCATTTATCATTAACTGATTTAATTAAGATTTTTATTTTAAAATAGTTAAATAAGTAAATAATACATTAAAACAGCATATAGCCTTCAAATATTTTTTTTTAAATAAGTAAACATTGCTTTAAAAAGGTCAAGTGAAAAGTAAGTAATAAAACAACGGGGAAAAAAGAAACATTATATAAAACAAGTGGCATGTCTATTAATCTGTACACTCCAAGACTTAATGTATAGATCTGGCATATTTTGACATTAAGCATCACATTTTTTCCCCTGTCCAATGCTATGGTTATCACTGTCAGTTATTGCAGTTTCGTAATCAATACCATAATTCAATATGGTTATCACAGTGCAGTGTGTACTTAACAGCATGAAAAATATAATCACTGAAGCTGTCAATCACTTAAGCTTTAAGGATTCATGAGTTTGTAGAACATAAATGCTGGCGCTTTGAGCAGTGTTGAGTGGATTCTGACTAACTTAGACATGTCTGATTGGCCATTGCATTCACATGCTCAACAGACATTTCCTTACTTAGCTTCAATGCACAATGCTTCAAAAAACAAACACACATTGTAAATAGAAACACTGGACGATTTTCACAGAGCTCTCGCACAAATACTGAACGCACAAGCACATTTAAAAACAGCCGCCTATCAATGGATACCGCACATTTTTTAAATTTCATTACAGACTTAAGCCCTGTTTCCACCAAAATTACCCGGAACAATTTCTCCCAAGAACTTTTTTCCCAGGAACTCTCCCCCAGACCCGCTGCTGTCTGTGTTTCCATCGTGGTCTAAACAAGTACCGTGAAGATTAGTCCGGTGACGTAGGACTGAGCTCGTCGACTTTACAGTTCCCACTGGATTTCGTCCTCCGCATATAAGCTTAATAAAGCCTGAACCTCGTCGTAGGTCCATTGGTTGTATTTTGCAAATCAAACTCCATTGTTGATTCAAATAGCAATCAACTCTTACTGCACACATCGCATCCGCAACAGACTTTTAAAAATAGTGGTTGAAATAAAATGCTGCCTGAACTCAACCAATCAGCCTGTTCAGCGCCCAAATCCCACCCCCGAAAGTTCCTGAACTTTGAGGAGGGCCATTTTTGCCGCGTTTCCACCGAAATTACCCGGAACTATTTGTACCAGGAACTTTTTTCCCAGGAACTTTTTCTCCCCCAGACCTGCTACTGTCTGCGTTTCCACCACGGTCTAAAGTACCGGGAAGATTAGGCAAATTAGTCCGGTGACGTGGTAATGCGCTCCTCCCAGTCACAGACGGACAGTAATCACTTTTGCGCGACACTGTCTGCCACAATAACAAGTATGGAGGAGATGCAAGCAGTGCTGCTTTTGCTGGTTGTATCTATTGGTTTACTACAGAGGTAATAAACAAAACGGCGGAAAAGAGACGAGCACTGATACTAAAGCATATTCTGAAAGCTCGTAAAGCTAGATTTAAAATTAGACAACGTATGTTATTATCAGCTATTACGGACATTGACCGTGAGATGGCTGAGATGAACGTGCGCCATCGGACAGAAAGAGCAAGACTGATATTTACTGAACGCTGAACGATCCTCGCAAAAGACTTTTAAAAATGCCGGTTGAAATAAAATGCAGCGTGAGCTCAACCAATCAGCATGTTCAGCGCCCAAGTACCACCCCCGAAAGTTCGGGAACTTTTCAAAAGTACCACCTCGGGAGCAGGGCCGTTTGGAGGGGGAAATATTTACCCGGAACTTCATTTAGACCCTGGTTCCTGCGGTCGAAACACACCGAGTTCCCCCCCAAAGTTCCTGGTTCCGGGGTAAAGTTCCTGCGGTGGAAACGCGGCATTTGAGGGGGAAATATTTACCTGGAACTTCATTTAGACCCCGGTTCCTGCGGTCGAAACACACCGAGTACCACCCCAAAGTCCCTAGTTCCTGGGGAAAGTTCTTACGGTGGAAACGCGGCTTAAGTGCTGAAGTACCAATACTTATAACAACACTAGTCACAACAGACAGCAAGTCCACTGTAATCCTCAGAAAATAGTATAACCAGCTCATTGGTTCTTTTTGAGTCGGACATGACCAAATTAATTTTGACCCAGTTCTTTGGTTCAGTAACTGTTCTAAACTGTTGCCTCTAACTCGGCATCCTGTGTCATCAACCCACAACTAAAGTTTGATTCAGTTTGATTTTGTGAACCAGCTCGACCAATTCTTTGCTGCAAATCGACTCAAAAGGACGATTTGTTCAAGAATCGGATCATATCTGGTGTTTCTTCTGTGGGATTGTGTCAGCTCTCCCCCAGTGGAGTCTCTTTGAGGTTTGAGGAATATGTGAGAATACAAGTTAATGGTCTGAGACCAGTCCTCTCAGGGCCAGCTTGGGCCTATGACCTCCAGGAGGCATGTCACAACTCTTCTATCAGAAGAAATGTAACTGGTAAAATTTTCAAATCATGACACCAGAAGAATGGAAAGACTGTGTCAGTGAAGGTGGTTGTGAATGTGTGTAGATGTGTGTTAGTAACAGGATCAGAGAATGACACCGTTCCTCCGTCATAGTCCAGATCAACTCTCACATGCTCAAGCTTCTGTTTAACAGGAAAACCAAACCGCTCATCCAGTCCGTACTGCACCCAACAGACACTAGAGTTAAAGAAAACACATCCCTTCCTCTGGTTTGAAGCTGTAGTTACTCCAACACTCCAGTACAGACTCTCTTTAACCTCCACATCCCAGCGGTGTGTTCCTGAGTTAAAACTCTCTGAACCCAGAACACACGAATACTCATCAAATCTCTCTGGATTATCAGGAAGCGGTTGACTGGTCAAGCTGTATTTCACACTGGTCAGATCATCAGACAGGACGAGCTGTGGATGAGCCGTGTTTGGATCCAGAATCACAGGAGCTGATGAGACACAATCAACAGGTGTTTTTATTCTGATCTTCATATAATGATCAAGAGTTTTTATGAATTATGACACTCGTCCTATTGATCAAACACATCAGACATTTTCCTCTGATCACTTTATGTGCTTATGAAATTTCCAATTTGCATCCCATGTCAATAGACACCGATACTGGCAAAACAATTGAACTGTAAATATCATGTTCTTCATTTTGGTGTAGTAGCTAGTGTTGTAGTACTCGAGAACGGTCTTAAGACCGTTTTTTGATGGTCTTGGTCTTGTCTCGGCTGCATTTCTCCTTGGTCTTGTCTTGGTCTCGGACTTAGAGGACTCAAGATTTTATCTCAAGACCAGTCAAGACCACAACTGCAAGGATATTGCCGGTGCATTGTCTGATTTAACATCATTAATGTGATTTGATGTAAAACTTACAGCTTAAATTGCAATCAATAACTTCTTTGTATTGTGATTTATTTTGTAAATGTGCTGCCGGGTTCAAAATCAATTCAGCATTGTCTCAAAAATGGCCAAAATTTATATAAATGCCCATAAAATTCTGAGATTTAGTTTTTTTATATAACATAGAATATAATTAAGCAATATCGCAAGAGAGCCGTTTTCATGAATATAAGCATGATTGCAAATTAAATTTATTTATACAAACGTTCAATAAACAAGAAGTTAATATTAAAAGACATTTTAAACTCTGTCTTTGCTAATTCGGCAACGTTTTGTGAACCAGCTGCTTTGAACAAATCGGTTGAATAAAGGATTCCGTGACTGTTAAATAATGTTAAAGTGTTAATGTTAAATTAATCTGAACTTTATTTATGCAGGTGTAATTGTACCAATTTAGATGCAACTTCTGTGCCATGAATTTTATTGTCAGTGATTTGATTGGTAACAGCGCTATGGTGTCTTACTATTCTAATTGTATTTATTCATTAAATGTAAGTAATTTCTCAGACAGTATATATGGATCTTTTAGATTCATTTAAGGAGTGCTGGTCTGGTCTTGGTCTTGACTCGGTCTTGCCCTGTCTTGGTCTTGTCTTGGTCTTGACTCGGTCTTACCCTGTCTTGGTCTGGTCTTGGTCTTGATTCGGTCTTGCCCTGCCATGGTCTTGTCTTGTTCTTGACTCGGTCTCGCCCTGTCTTGGTCTCAACTCGGTCTTGCCATGACTTTTTTTTTTTTTTTTTAAATTTGTCTTGGTCTCTGCACATGCTGGTCTTGGTCTCGGTTTAGGTGGTCTTGACTACAACACTAGTAGTAGCTAATCTATAATGCTAAAATCTGTAAATCTTCCCCCATGCTAATTTCCAGTTTGTGTGAGAGCTCAGATCTTCTGTAGACTCACCCTTTTGGACGATGTCCTGCATCTTCTTCCAGACTCTGAACGGCAGGTTGCCCAAGTACCGTGGCACATGAATCAAAGCTCCAGAAGCCATCTGTGGATCCGGCTGTGAGATCTGGACTCTGGAAGAACATTCAGGAGTCAAAACTGCACTGAACTGTGGCTTTGGATCAGAACCAGAGAAACCAGAGACAGGAGCAGATCACTCACCTTTCCATTGTGACTGGAAACTTCTGCAGAACAAACACACCATTGATCATCAAGAACTCAATCAATCACAATCAATCAATCAATCAATCAATCAATCAATCAATGATGTGAAATCAGACCTTCAGAAAGCAGGCGTCTTTGGCTTCCATCATCTCCTCCATGTCTTTGATTGTGTGTGAAAGAGCTGAGATGTGTCTGTTCATCTCCTCCAGCTTCTCCTTCATCATCTGCTTCTTCTGCTCCTCTTCCTCCCTCAGTGTAGTGATTGTAGCTTCTTCTTCATCTCTGAGAAACCGATGAAGCTTCTCAAACTGCTGTTTAATCTGACGCTCTGTGTTATCAGCTTGAGACTGAAATAAAATCACATTTACTTCAATCATGTCAAAGATGAGTGGGTAAATGCTGACTATTTAACCACAACTAACTTTCTGAAGTACTAGTACTGCAGTAGTTCTGTCTCTGTGGAGTGCAAATACACATAATCCTCACCAGCCTCTCTTCACAAAACAAGTGTTAAATTCCTTTTTAACAACTCCACAAACAGCATTACCAGCTTCACTTATTACTAACCAGTTTGACTGTATTTCTGTCAGACGTCTACAGAAGCTCTTATTGAGAATCAACAGGTTTAGATGTTGTTTTATTGAAAATGTTTCATTTGAAGTCACCATTATGGTGATCAGTGTTTGCTTTTGTTGGGCTATTGACCCTTGACTTTTTGTAAATATATTTTCTTTTAGCAAATGCAATAGTGATATTAGAGGACATTTATACATGGGCAACAATCGAGATTTAAGATAAAGCAGATACAATAAAGATTCAAAGGTACTTAAGTGTTGTATGGTTAAAGTATTACAGAATTATGTTAAATACAGCTGTTGTGAAGCTGGCGCTAAAAGATCATTTGTTGTCATATTTTTTAACTGGACATTGAAACTCTTCAACACTCATCATACAAACCCCAACAATGTTGCCATCAAAAAATTATAATAATACAGCAATATTAATTATCCATGCTATAATGCATGCTGGGAGACATGGATGATATTTGTTTTACTCATGCAACTGCAGCATTAAGCATGTCTCGAGATTCATATGCTGATTCATATGCAAATAGTTTATACATTATTACATCATAGGCCCAATCACCATATGTTCAGTCACTTAACAGCTGACGTTTGCCAACACTGGGTGTGAGCGTTGTGGGTCAGAGCATCTCCAAAACTGCAGCTCTTGTGGGGTGTTCCCGGTCTGCAGTGGTCAGTCTCTATCAAAAGTGCTCCAAGGAAGGAACAGTGGAGAACCGGCCACAGGGTCATGGGCGGCCAAGGCTCATTGATGCACATGGGGAGCGAAGGCTGGCCCGTGTGGTCCGATCAAACAGATTAGCTACTGGAGCTCAAACTGCTCAAGAAGTTAATGCTGGTTCTGATAGAAAGGGGTCTGATACACAGAGCATCTCAGTTTGTTGTGTATGGGGCGGCACAGCCGCTGACCAGTCAGGGTGCCCATGCTGACCCCTGTCCACCGCCAAAAGCACCAACAGTGGCACGTGAGCATCAGAACTGGACCATGGAGCAATGGAAGAAGGTGGCCTGGTCTGATGAATCACGTGTTCTCTTACCTGGGGAACACATGGCACCAGGTGCACTATGGGAAGAAGGCATGGCGGCGGAGGCAGTGATGCTTTGGGCAATGTTCTGCTGGGAAACCTTGTGTCCTCCATCCATGTGAATGTTACTTTGACACGTCCCACCTACCTAAGCATTGCTGAGACCATGTCCAGCCTTTCATGGAAACGGTATTCCCTGGTGGCTGTGGCTCTTTCAGCAGATAATGCGCCGCCACAAAGCACAAATGCTTCAGGAATGGTTTGAGGAGCACAACAACGAGTTTGAGGTGTTGATTTGGCCTCCAAATTCCCCAGATCTCAATCCAATCGAGCATCTGTGGGATGTGCTGAAAAAACAAGTCCGATCCATGGAGGCCCCACCTCGCAACTTACAGGACTTAAAGGGATCATGAAATGAGAAATCAACTTTCCCTTGAGCTTTTGATATATAAAAGGTCATGGTAATATAAGAATATCCTGTAAGTTTCAGAGCTGAAGACTTCCTTGTTAATGAAAAGCTTTTATTGACACCAGGCCCAGTAGACGCTCAGTCTCAGAATATGCCAGGCTATGACGCCAGAGTTTAGTGAAGCACCGCCTCAACAGAAGAAGAACAACGCCTGATTCTGTAGCCCCGCCCACCGACTCGTGCCACTGACATGACATAGGCCTACATAGATCTGAACTAAGCAGTAAACGTACCTCATAAACTTCATTTGGATTCCAATATTATGAATGCATGGATTAACTTTATTTTTAATGAATATCCAGCTCACGTGGGGAAGACTTTGCGCATCTGTTCCTTCATTTCACCGCGGATTCGTTTGTAAACAAGAGACTGGATTTGAAGACAGGATGAGATTACATGAACGAATGAATGAAGCAACACACTAATGTGAGTAAAACATGTTTTTATATGTGATAGTATTGCATTGTTACAGACCGTATTGATTATGTGTATGTGTCTAACTGAACATACTTTAGCACGCTGTCAAAAGCTGGATAATCCTTTATTTGTGGTGTTGTTGGTTCATTGCGATTCGGGATCAGACTCGGACATGTCCAGGGCTCGCAAAGCACAAAGTCCCAGGGATATGCGTTTTATAGCCCAGCCGACGGGATATCTTAAATAGTGAAATAACATTCCTTTCTTGATGTGCGTTCACTTTCTTGACTTGATATTTGAAGGGCGGGCATGTGTTTGTGTGTACGGTTCGCAGTTCACTGGGCCAAGTAATAATTTTTTTTTTAAAAAAACATTCCAATCAATCGGGGGTGTATGAGCCCTCATTTGTGAGCCCTGTGGGCGATTAATTCCGGTTGCATTTTCCCCACACGCTTTCAAAACCATTCCCACAAGTGCTGGCAGGGGAGCAGAGGCTCATTAAATATGCAAATCTTAATGAGCTCCAATACAATTCTAGCCGTGGGCGTTTAGTTCCAAGTCTTCAGTGTGGCACGCCCATAACATCTTGGAGTCAGATACCACAGCACACCTTCAGGGGTCTAGTGGAGTCCATGCCTCGACGGCTCAGGGCTGTTTTGAAAATACACCGATCATTTGACAGTTATGCCTGTGTAACCCCTCTTGTTCGAACCGCCTGCTCCAAGCGGGACTCGAACCCGGGTCCGCCGGCATGAGAGTCGGATGCTCTAACAAGGAGGGTAAAGGCTGCAACCCCTAGCGTCAGTCGCTAGAGCGTCTCTTGAGATCAGGGGAGTGAGATTTACTCACAAGCGACTACTAGCTGACCTCCGTTACACTTCATCCCCCTAAACCTCACTCCCATCCGGGTCACGGCACCAATGTAACCCCTCCTGTTCGAACCGCCCGCTCTAAGCGGGACTCAAACCCGGGTCCGCCGGCATGAGAGTCGGACGCTCTAACAAGAAGGCTAAATGCTGCAACCTCTAACGTCAGTCACTAGAGCCTCTCTTGAGATCAGGGGAGTGAGATTTACTCGCAAGCGACTACTAGCTGGCCTCCGTTACACTTCACCCCCCTTAATCTCACTCCCATCCGGGTCACGGCACCAATGTAACCCCTCCTTTTCGAACCGCCCGCTCCAAGCGGGACTCAAACCCGGGTCCGCCGGCATGAGAGTCAGACGCTCTAACAAGGAGGCTAAAGGCTGCAACCTCTAGCGTCAGTCGCTAGAGCGTCTCTTGAGATCAGGGAAGTGAGATTTACTCGCAAGCGACTACTAGCTGGCCTCCGTTACACTTCACCCCCCTTAATCTCACTCCCATCCGGGTCACGGCACCAATGTAACCCCTCCTGTTCGAACCGCCCGCTCCAAGCGGGACTCAAACCCGGGTGCGCCGGCATGAGAGTCGGACGCTCTAACAAGGAGGCTAAAGGCTGCAACCTCTAGCGTCAGTCGCTAGAGCGTCTCTTGAGGTCAGGGGAGTGAGATTTACTCGCAAGTGACTACTAGCTGGCCTCCGTTACCCTTCACCCCCATAAACCTCACTCCCATCCGGGTCACGGCACCAATGTAACCCCTCCTGTTCAAACCGCCCGCTCCAAGCGGGACTCAAACCCGGGTCCGCCGGCATGAGAGTCGGATGCTCCAACAAGGAGGCTAAAGGCTGCAACCTCTAGCGTCAGTCGCTAGAGCGTCTCTTGAGATCAGGGGAGTGAGATTTACTCACAAGCGACTACTAGCTGGCCTCCGTTACACTTCACCCCCCTTAATCTCACTCCCATCCGGGTCACGGCACCAATGTAACCCCTCCTGTTCGAACCGCCCGCTCCGAGCGGGACTCAAACCCGGGTCCGCCGGCATGAGAGTCAGACGCTCTAACAAGGAGGCTAAAGGATGCAGCCCCTAGCGTCAGTCGCTAGAGCGTCTCTTGAGATCAGGGGAGTGAGATTTACTCGCAAGCGACTACTAGCTGGCCTCCGTTACACTTCACCCCCTTAAACCTCACTCCCATCCGGGTCACGGCACCAATGTAACCCCTCCTGTTCGAACCGCCCGCTCCAAGCGGGACTCAAACCCGGGTCCGCCAGCATGAGTGTCGGACGCTCTAACAAGGAGGCTAAAGGCTGCAACCTCTAGCGTCAGTCGCTAGAGCGTCTCTTGAGATCAGGGGAGTGAGATTTACTTGCACGTGACTACTAGCTGGCCTCCGTTACACCTGATCGGTGTATGTTTTTTTTGTGCAAAATCTTCTAATAATATTATAAGTGAATCTTAAGGAACATATTCAAATAACAACAACAAAAATCTATGTCATGATTCCTTTAAATTGCCTTACAATGGTCAAATGTGACATCTTTTTGCTCACGTCTCAGGTAGATGCATATTGTCAACAGCTCATGAATATTATACGTATTGTCTGCGTTTGCCTAAAAATGATTTGCTGAAAGTGCGTAGTGTGAAAGGGGAGTGCTAGCCACAGCCCACTGCTGAAGCACCCAGAAAGTGGAGGCTTTGTTTTATGCGAACGGTTGCATTTTATACACTTAATACGAATGAATTATGTCTGACAAACCAATTCAGCTTTTCACATCAAATTTGTGAATGTCAAAACAGTCAATCCTCACCTTGATGTGTTGAACTGTTTTCTCAAACTTTGCTTTAATGTCTTCTTTGTGTTTCAGTTTCTCTTGTAAGGGCTTCAGTGCTGTTTTGAGCTCCTCCTAGAATGTAAAGTGAAAGTGTAAGATTTCTTTAATATGTTCATGTAATACAAAACATTCATTCATTATGGTTATAATATACAACTTCTACGAAACAAGTGTTTATCCTCAGATAAGAATCTGTCTTACCTTGTATGATGAAGCCACTTCACTGATGGGTCTGAATTTGTGATTGTCGTGTTGTTGTGAATCTCTGCACACTAAACACGCCGGCTGTTTGTCCTCCAGACAGAAGAGTTTGAGTTTCTCACCGTGTAAACTGCAGAGCTCCTCAGATCCTGATTGGCTCTCGTTTCTCTCCTTAAGGAACGACTCGCACAAGTTCTTTAAAGCGAGATTACATGTAGGATCGGATTTTGATCTTCTCCTGCAGACGGGACACTCCTGAGTTTTTTTGATTCTCCAGAACTGTTGAAGACACTCTTTACAGAAACTGTGACTACATGATAAAATGACAGGAGCGTTGAAGATTTCACGACACACGGGACAGGTATAATCATATTCAGACGGTGAATCCATTTTCACAGCTTGAGCTCCAGCAATCTGAGCTTACTTTCACTTTCTGAATCAAGGTTTAGAAAAAGGAATAATCACACAGATCTGCTCAAAATCCTTTGAAGCATTTTTCTTCTTGTCCCACTTGTCCCACTCTTGTCGCTCTCTCTCTCGTTTTTGTTTTGCTTTTGTCAAACATGAGTCAGGTTGACAGGAAAAGAGAAATAATGAGACTCTCTTCCTGGTAAGTGTTGTAAGAGGGTGGAGTTTCTGATCATCTGTGGTATCTCGCAGGAGGTCAGATTGCAACGGTATTTAGGTTAATGTGAACAAAATGAATTCAAAATTAACCTTTTTTTTAATATAAAAAGACCAATAAAAAGACTCAATGCACTTTATTTGCAAGCGTGTTTCATTCATTGCTGTTTATTTGTTGGTAAGTGTAAATGAAGCTGAAGGAATCATGATCAAAATGACTGTCACATTGAAGGTAAAGACCAAAAATCAATTTACAGTTCACATATTTGTTTATGTAGCAGACGCTTTTATCAAAAGAGAGGAATACAACAAAGTGTGTGAGGCAATACACGAGAAATCCTAACAAAAAAGTTTGGGTTTGTTGTGGAAAATTTAAATCATGACCATGAGATTCAATTTTACATTAAATGTTTATTAAATTGCATTCAGAAACAGTGTATTTAGGTAAAAGGTAACATTAACCAGGGGAAAGGTTACATGGCAACTATTTGGAGATGAGCACGTATGGTACCTATGTCGACATGTTTATGTTCGTGAGAGTTAAAAGACATTAATCTTAACATTTGACCCGTAAAGGTGAAGATGGTCTAGATGTAGAGAATTGATGGGATTCGAGCAAGGGGGTTCAAGTCACGGCCATAGGTGAAGGATTACGGGAGGAGTCGTAAATTGTTTAGGAAATGTGGATATAAGCAGGACCATGTTGTGTCTCCATGTCTGTTGACTGTGACTCTTTCCTTGCAAGGGAATAAAATCTTTATAAAGGCAATTTGAAGAAGTTTTGTCTCTTATTCAGAATTAATACATTGAATTTGAATTTTGCCGTCACAGGTTTTAAACCAAGGAGCTTGTAAAATATTATAATTTGAATTTCATACATTTGAATTTTGCAAAACTACTACAATTCCCTTGAGCAGTGAGGCTGAAATAAGATAATTTGGTGTTGAAAAAGATTACATACACACCACAACAAAACAAATTACTATGTTACCACAGGAAAGCGTCATGGATCAAATGCAAACGGCAGTCTAAATATTAATTTTAAAATACTCTTTACAACAATTAAAGTTTAGAAAATATTAAAGTGATTATTGTGTACTTTGTTCTTTGTTTAATTTATTTTCTCATTAACACAAAAAATAAAGGATGTAAACACATGGTCAACTGATGTTATGATATTGCTATTTTCGTAGTGAATAACAAAGACAGCCAAAGTGAATTTAAAGGGTTAGTTCACCCAAAAATGAAAAATTATATCATTAATTACTCACCCTCATGTCGTTCGACACCTGTAATGTGGCGTTCACACCGGACGCGATTCGCGCGAATAATTCGCGCTAATCGCGCGAAGGTGGACGCTTGAACATTTTGAGTTCACTCGCTTCATTCGCGCGTGTAATTCGCGCGAATCGCGCGTGAAAAACGCGTGTGACAACTACACACCAGACGCGAATTCGCGTCATGGGCGGGGCTTCTGCTCTATATGAGCCTATATGAGCTTTTTTGTAAAAAAATACTACTATTAATGTGCGACAAAATGTAGTTTAAAGACTTTTTCAGGCGATAATATAGTTGTTTAAAGCTCAAATCTGTGGTTAATTTATAAAAAGAGTGCCTATTTGAGCATTTTATCTGGCGTTTTCGGAGTTGTGAGATCCAGGGGATCGGCGGCGCTCAGCGCTCGTGTACCCGGGGAGACCCGCCTTCCCTCGGCTAGTCCTTCTCACATTTGCCGCTGGCTCTGGCTCTTTTTTTCTGCTCCTGTCTCGTTGTGAAATGGCTCACTTGGCTCACAATAACTCACTTTCTTCCAAGCAAGATCCTTTTTATTCCTGTTCCTGTAGTGATAGGATGATGTATTGTACAGCTCCGGGTCTCCACATACGACCACGATTATCTTGTCCTCCATTGTTGTTGGGATTTCTGCCTCCGCTTGTAAATGCGTCACTACTAGAGCAAGCTCGTGATTGGTTAACGCGGCGCGAAATATCCGCCAGAGTTCAGATTTTTCAACTTGAGCGATTCGCGCGAATCGCGCGTTCAAAACGCTCAATTCGCGTCATTCGCGCCGCCTCAATCGCGCGAATCGCGCGAATCTCGCCGCCTCATTCGCGCGAATCGCGCCGCAGAATGCCATTTCGCGTCTCTGCATTGACTTAACATGTAAATCACTCGCGCGAATCGCGCCCGGTGTGAACGGTTAGGGCCTACATTAAAAATAAAAAAAGAATCATTTTGTTTTCATTAAATCAGTCTGGGCATATAAAAGGAATAAATTCGCGAAATATATTTGACTTAAATAATTAACAGATTGACAAAAAGAAAGAAAAACTGCAACAGTGCTGTTGAGTTTGGTTCATTTTTGTGAGGCGCCGCGCTCCTCAAACAATCTTGCACATCGTTTTCTTAATTTTACAATAGCACAATGTAAACACTTTGCAGTTTTGAACGATGTCCTACTCTTATTATCTGGATGACCAAAATGACGGAGTAGGCTATTTTATGTTTTCACATGTGTGCGCATGTGAAGAGGATGATTTTTCCATCAGTATTGGGACATGAGTGAACAAAGCCTATAATAAATAATCGTGACCGCTGGTTACTTTCAGATTCTCATTAATTTCGTTTTGGTTTTATATATATATATATATATATATATATATATATACTTATATTTTTTAATTATCGATCTGTTCTGAATACCGTTACATTTAAAGGATGTTGTAACGCATTGTGTCCAGAGGAAAATCGAGATAGCTGGAGTTAGGCTATTGTAGACATGGAGGCGATGGACATTTCACAGCTCCACTTTATTCCCCGTGAAAAACTCTAGCATTACTTAATCAACAAAACAACTTGATTTGAGCAACAGAAAATAACCTGCATACATGGGAGTGCTGGAGGCGCAGTGCGCACATACAGAGCAGGCAGTTCAACAGGGAGCGCGCAGCTCTTAAAGGGGCCACACCATATTCCTACTCGTTACAATTGGCTTTATGCCCAGCTGCACTACTTCCTGAACTTCAGCCAGCTCCTTTGTTTCCTGTTTGCTATTATTGGACAAACTGATTAATCCAGGTGTGTCTGATTATTGTTGTTGTGACTACATAGGTCAGGCACACCTGGATTAATCAGTTTGTCCAATAATAGCAGACAGGAAACAAAGGAGCTGGCTGAAGTTCAGGAAGTAGTGCAGCTGGGCATAAAGCCAATTTGTTGTGGAGTGAGGGGAAAGAAAATAACCTATAGCTATGTTTGTAGTGTTTATAATGTTTGTAGTATTTTTACCGGTATTATTTCTGAATGCAATTAAATGTGACTTATACATGACTTACCTGGGTTTTTTTGTGTGTTTTTTTTTTCAACCAAACGATTATTTGGTTAAAATTCTTGTTGGTTGGTTAACCAGTTAATTAGCCTCCCATATATAGGTCTAGCTATCAAATTAGTGCAGAATGTTGCGAATACGCATCAATAATCAAAAGCGTTTGTGTGGAAAAGTGCTGAGATGAATTTGTGCCATCTAGAGAATAGAGTCAAATTACCAATTGTATACAAGTAGGCTTTTCTTATGCTTGGCTTGACTTGTTTGAATGTAAATGGCTGTAGGCCTATAGTTTATGGGTCGCGGAAAAAAAAAAAGTAAACCCAACCAACCAACCAAAAAAAAAAAAAAAGCCCACCCGGTATATCTGCCAGCCCACCCTTCTATAGGTGCTTAGAACCGGGCCTGATCTAAAGTGAGATTAAACGTAACATAGACAAAAACGATGAACAAACTCAAGATTGATAAGCGCTTACCTTGTCTCAGGAGTCCATCTGCTGGAAAGTGACCGTTACAAAATCAGACGCGGGTGCGCGCGCTGCAAACGGTTAAAATTCAAACTTCGCGCCTCGACTCGAAGCATTTCTTTAATTCATAACAAAGAATAAATACTACGAATAATCGCCAACCATTATTAAGTAAAATCTTTGGTACTTAATCAATTGTCCTTTTGCTGGCAGATATCCGAGTAATAAAACAGGACAATTCGTGTGTAATCTCCACAGAAGTAATGCTTGTTTAATCGTGACGTAAGGAACGCCGTTTCTGGGTCCAAGCCCCAACTCGTTTCACTTGAGAATGCCATCGACGGCTGTTTATAAGCGCTATTTATTCATATTAAACATCAAACATTTGAAATACTTAGTCTACACAACAATCTGTGCTCACAGCGTCACAGACATTAATATTTTAACTATTTAAAAAAGGTGAATCACTGTCTGGCCATCTGCATTTTGGTATGGAGATAAAGGTTATGATTATATATATATATGTTTTGTAGTATTAGCCTTCATCACATTGTGTGTGTCTATTAGCACCGTTTTGTGTGTGTCTATTAGAACAGTTTGTTGTTTTTCTTGTGGTATGAGAGCATTTGGACCCGGAAGATATGCCGCGTGACGTCACACTTAACAAACGAATACAGATATGACAACATTAATTCATTTACTAGATAAATAGTTTCATAAATGCAGAAGATTAATCATAAGCCAGTCATTCCATGAAACTGGTATGATTTGAGTCCCTCTGACCTTTTTAAGTGTATTTTATCTCAATTGAAATGTCTCCTTTAATAAAGTTTAGAAAACATGACATACACTTTATATTTATAATAGAAATGATCTTGTTTTTTTCAGTTGACACCACCTATCTTGTCACGTCCCTTGTGGCCTTCTATTAAATTGTACTTGGGATATGAATAATACAATTTTAAAAAAGTCAATACATTTTGCCATTACCATTAATATATATCTGTGTTTTTTTGCTGGCAATGTTTTTTTTTTCCTAAGCAAATTCATGATTGTTCATTAAAATCACATTATTTTGTTTTAATTTTACCTTGAATAATGGAATCTGGTACTTCTCTTCTTCAGTATCAGGAGCAAGAACGTTGTGAAAATGTGTCATTCAGTGTAAAATCACTCACATTTGACAGCTGAAGACCAGCACTGAATTAATTCTGACCAGTAAGCAGAAGCTCAGCTGAAAACACCAAAGTTTGCCACATCTGTAAAATCAAACCCCTCAGACAGACCTGTGTGCGTGGAAATATGCCCCGTCTTATGCATATATAAATGTGACCCTGGACCACAAAACCAGTCATTTAGTCAAAAATGACCAGTCAAGGGTCAATTTTTTAATTTCCATTGATGTATGGTTTGTTAGGATACAATATTTGGCCGAGATACGACTATTTGAAAATCTGTAATGAATAAAAAAATGAAATAAAATATTTAAATATTGAGAAAATAGCCTTTAAAAAGTGGTCCAAATGAAGCCCTTAGCAATGCATATTACTAATACTAATAATAATTTTTTAGGTAGAACTTTTTTTAAAATATCTTCATTGAACATGATCTTTACTTAATATCCCAATGATTTTTGGCATAAAAGAAAAATCGCTAATTTTGACCCATATGTACCCAATGTATAGTTGGCTATTGACTGTTTTTTTGCTCCAGGGTCACAAATAAACGTTGGTTATAAAAATGTAAATACAATTTTACCTCTCAAACTATAAATCACAAGATTATAAATATAAGCGACTGCACATGAAAAATAAATATGAAATTATATGAAACACACATGACAAGATTTCCGATAAACAATAAAGACCGATTTCCTCTGATTCACGTCAATTACGAACATGAAATATTGTGTTCAGAACTAAGAACTAGAGAAGAAATGCATACAATAGTCATTTATTCAACTAAAAACCGATCGTAAAACCAACTAAACATATTTCATAAAATAATGTTTATTACATAATACTATGATCAATATGTTTAATTTTCTTGAATAAACAGTGAATTATAGTAAGGATAAAACAAACTTACAAAAATAACCCTTCTGTGCTCGCCTTATTGAAGTCCTGGACAAATCCTGCATGCAGATCAACAGCTGAAAGACAAAATGTCCTGATCGCTGTCTAACAGAGGAACATTTTAATCAGTGTATGAACAGGTTGAACACTAACGAAAAACATTCAGAAGATCCAGATTCACTCCAGACCGGGTCAAACTAATATACTGAACCGAATCCACCAACATTTTTCAATTTAAGCAACATGAAGTAAAAGATCCGTTCACAGACGTAAGAAACGTGTGATGGTGATTTCCATGAGTTCAGTCTGGAGGTTCACGTCACTCGTCACTCGTCAGGACCTGCAGTAACTCTCACCTGATTATACTCAGACACAGAACAAATGTGAGCTTGTTTGTTTAGTTCTGAAGCAGAAAGTTGAAGATCCCAAATTCATTGTCAGTTGGAGAGATCAGCATGTCGGCTCTGGCTTTGTCCAACGTCCTGCGCAGAAAATCCCTCCGTTTGCACCACTCCTGAAGCTCCTCCTCACTGTGAGCGAAGTCACAACTCACACCATCAGCACAACCATCATCCAACCTGTCAATCAAACATCACAGCCAATTATGACATTAATAACAGCTTTTAAAAACCACCTTCACTGATCAAACAACACTACATACAAACTAATGACAGATGAGGAGAGCTGGTTTACTTCAAAGACTTAAATGGGGTAAAGTGCAATGCTCAGTATGGCGAATAAGCCCCGCCTTCAAAATGAAAGAGCCAATCGTTGATTAGTAAAGTCATTGTGTCACTGCAGCTGCCGTTAGCTATAGAAACAGCCAGTGTTTTGAGACGCATGCTTAGGACTGTGCATGCGCATTAGCTTTGTCCAGGCTGAAAAATGCTTTTGTCATATTCAAGTGTTTAGAAACTACATTTATGAGACGGTTGTTATCAGATTTCATTGGTTTTATCAGTTTTGGAGAATTGAATGTTTCCCCATTCAAAGAGATGCCTGAGAGGAGTTTCTAAAATGGGCGTCGAGTGAAATGATTGGATGGGTGGTTGGATGATTGGATGGATAGATGGTTGGATTGGGTGGGTGGTTGGATGATTGATTGGGGTGGATCGATTGATGGTTGGATTGGATGGGTGGTTGGATGATTGGATTTGGGTGGATGGATTGATGGTTGGATTGGATGGGTGGTTAGATGATTGGATTGGGGTGGATGATTGGATGGATGGAGGTGGATGGATTGATGGTTGGATTGAATGGGTGGTTGGATGATTGGATTGGGGTGGATGATTGGATGGATGGAGGTGGATGGATTGATGGTTGGATTGGATGGGTGGTTGGATCGGAGTGGATGGATGAGTTGGATTGGATGGGGGTGGATGGATTGATGGTTGGATTGAATGGGTGGTTGGATGGATGGAGGTGGATGGATTGATGGTTGGATTGGATGGGTGGTTGGATCAGAGTGAATGGATGGGTTGGATTGGATGATTGTATGGGGGTGGATGGATTGATGGTTGGATGGATTGATGGTTGGATTGGATGGATGGATGGATGGATTGGATGGGGATGGATTGGATTGGATGGATGGGTGGTTGGATGGATTGGATGGAGGGGATTGGATGGGTGGTATTGGATTGGATGGATGGGTTGGATCGTTGGATGGAGGGGATTGGATGGGTGGTATTGGATTGGATGGGTGGTTGGATTGTTTACTTTGAGCAGTCTGAAGAATTCATCATTGATCATGTTCATTAACTTGATGAAGACTGATGATGGTGTACCTGGGACAGATGGAGAAACAGGGTCCAGGGAAGCGATAGGACCAGGCCAGACTCTCGTCCTCTCCCTCTCCGCTAAACACTCTCTGCTTGTGTTTCTCTGAGGAGATGTGCTGCAGCCACTGCCGATCACTGTTACTGTGCTTCCCACACAGAGGGCAGTAGAAACTGTCCGGCTACAGCAACAAACACAGCTCCGTTGGCACACTCGAGGACAGTAAACATGGGAACGGCAAGAAGAAACCTGCGAGCACATACCATTGGTTCAGCAAAGTCCGTCGGCATGGTGATCTGCTTCTCTTCTACTGGCTGAGGCGGTGAGGTGGCGTCAGACGCTCTGTTCTGATTGGAGAGCCAGACGTCAAACACCTGCTGGATGTCCGAGACTGCAGCGGAGAACTCAATTAAACCAATCATTCATTAAGACTATGTCTAGACTGTGACGTCAGCTGAAACCAAATTCACACGAGCACAAAGTACAAGTTAAGACAGTGTCTCGCAGACTCAATTGTCTTGTATCGTTTGAATTTGGCTCAAGACCAATATTTCCGTCATATTAGATTTCACCAATGCAGTGCAAAGATCCTCTGGATTCCAAATATCAATGATTACCAAACAAAGTTTTGATTCATCACCACAACGGCATGCCAAAACGCACAAATTGGGCATGGACGCTTACTTACATACTTAAATGGCACGGAATTAGATTATTTCACCAAACTTGGTGCACTTATGTATGGCCTCAATGTGCGGATAGGTATAAGATATGTAGTGTTTGTTCCCTTCATGGCGCTATAAAAGGAAAACAATATGAAAATGGCCAATGGAGCCGATCCACTGGTCCGACTGACATTAAAATTGGCTTGCAGTGTTTATTTTCTCCAAGGGCCATCATTGTCTATGAAAAACATGAGCACCACCAATCAAATTTCAGCAGCTATTAAACAAGGTTAAAGCAGACCATCAGCCCTAACACTAATCCTTATCTATCCCACTACGCAGGACAGATAGTGTGTGAATTGAGCTTCAAGCCATGACTAAACATCAGTGTCGACTGTGTGTTTGATTTGACGCTCACAGCCGTTGTTCTTCATGTATGTCCACAGCTCCTTCTCCTCCTGACTGTGAGCGAAAGAACAGTTCCCGATGTAATGACATTTACGCTGCTTCAGCACATGGATGCAGATCTGTGGGGAAACACGCCAAGAGCATCCAGATTGATTGTTAGATTTGGTATTTCACTAATTTTCTCGACTAAGGTCCAAGTAATATCATACGGAGAACAGTACAGTGAACAACAGGTCAACTAACCTCATCTCATCTGTACATCAAACAGAGTAAAGAGTCGTTTTCACTCACGTCGTATTGCTGAGGAAAGGTCTTGGCGAAGGGCACAGGTCGTACTGCGACCCACTTCTTCCTCTCGTGAGACTTGACCAGTAAAACCCTCCGGTCTTTGGTCCAGCTGAAGAGAGACAGACAGAGGCAGAGAGTGAGACAGGCCGTATGTGGCGGTCGGATGTGGCGTTTGTGTGCACATCCCTCCGTCTGCACCTGTGTCGGGCTTTAGCGGTGCAGTATTTCATCACTCGATCCGGTTCACTGACCAGCCCGTCTTTCCAGCACTGACCGCACACAAACTTCAGCATCAGCTCCAGCCTGTGACCTTTGACCTCAGCTGCGTCAGCACTTCCTGTTCCCTGCACAGGACCCGCCTTCCCGTTCGTTTGCTCTGCTCTGATTGGACTTTTTGATTTGGCAGCAGTGATTTTATTTGGTGATCGTGAAGCCACAATCACAGGCTGATGAAGACACAAAACAAACAGAACGAGTTTTGAGATGATCACCACATGCTTTATAACACAAGCTGTTAACTAAGTTGGTCTTCACTAGTACTGGTGTTTATAGTGATCAAACCTCTCAAACGAAGCATTTAAAGGATTATTGGGGTGGATGGATGGATTGATGGATGTATGGATTGGATGAGTTGGATTGGATGAGTTGGATTGGATGGGTGGATTGATGATTGGATTGAGGTGGATGGGTGGATGGATGGATAGATAGTCACTAGTACTGGTGTTTATTAGTGATCAAACCTCTAAAACTAAGCATTTCAAGGATGATTGGGGGGGATGGATGGATGGATGTGGGTGGTCGGATGGATGATTGGATTGGGGTGGATGGATGGTCACTAGTACTGGTGTTTATAGTGATCAAACCTCTAAAACTAAGCATTTCAAGGATGATTGGGGTGGATGGATGGATGGGTGGATGTGGGTGGTTGGATGGATGATTGGATTGGGGGGGGTGGATGGATGGATGGTCACTAGTACTGGTGTTTATAGTGATCAAACCTCTAAAACTATGGATGGATTGAATGAGTTGGATTGGATGGGTGGATGTGGGTAGTCGGATGGATGGATGGATGGATGGATAGATAGAACGGGTGGATGTGGGTGGTCGGATGGATGATTGGATTGGGGTGGATGGATGGATGGTCACTAGTTCTGGTGTTTATAGCGATCAAACCTCTAAAACTATGGATGGATTGAATGAGTTGGATTGGATGAGTGGATTGGATTGGATTGGATTGGATTGGAGTTGGATTGGATGGATTGGATTGGAGTTGGATTGGATGGGTGGATGTATGATTGGATTGGGGTGGATGAATTGATGGATGGATGGATAGATAGATGGATGGATGAATGGTCACTAGTACTGGTATTTATAGTGATCAAACCTCTAAAACTAAGCATTTCAAGGATGATTAAACTAAAATATAAATATAAAAAAAAATCCCATGAGACTCACGCTGTATTAAAAGCAATGGCCAAAATCAAGATTTAACCTAAATATTAAATTTCATTTAATTTTTTTCTCTCGCTAAACCCTATCACCTACTTCCAGAACATTTTCTAATGACAATGCATCATTATTTACTTACCCTGGTGCTCCTCTACAGCTGTATGACTTCTCATCTTTTTGCAGAGCACAAATGGAGAAATTTTAGAAAATGTAATCATATTTTATGTTTTATTGGCCTAACAGCATTATTACAGGTTCTTAATTGCAATTGTGATTAAAACACTGAATTATATTGTTGTTACAATAATAATAAAAAACAAAACAAAATTAAAATAACATTTTTAAAATTGCTAATCTACAATCTAATAAACAAGTAATCTCCATTTGTGCAACGCAAAAATAAAGTCATACAACTTTAGAAGAGCACCAGGCTGAATAAATAATGCTAATAATGTCATAAATACTTTGAGAATATATTACCATTACGTAATAATTGAGAAGAAACTCACACGCTGTTTGTTCCAGTGTTTTTTGGACTCCTGCACGATCTCTTCATGGCTGATTCCTAAACACAGAGATGAAGTGTGGTGAGTTTATCGTGGATCGCTGATGTAATTCGGCACAGCACACATAAAACATCTATTTGAAACAGTCATTTACTCTTAACTACTTGGCCCGGTTTACAGCTGGTATTAAGATTCGAACCACAATCACAACTATAGGAGTAAAGGGGCTGCAAAACATTTCAGGATGATTGGATCAATGAAAAAAAGACTATTATTGTGATATTATCTTTTTATTATTACATTCATAAATGATGTCTTGATTGCCATTATTGTATCATTGTCATGGTACTATTTATTTTGATAAATGATTAATTTGCTTTGTGTATTTTTGAGATTATATGTGATTATCCTCTTGTAAACAAAAATTTAATTAATGAAAATGTTTTTTTCCAAACTTCTTCGTGCCTCATAAGTGAGCAATGTATGTTATGATTTCTGTCCCATGACAATAACAGGTGTGTAAATGTATTGTGTGTGTATCAGATCTTCAGGATGTGTTTGTGTACCAGAGTCTCTCTGCAGGATCCAGATCTGCAGTTCGATGAGCGAGTGAGCGAAGCAGCAGCCGTCCTCCCTCTTACAGCCCAAACCGAGCTCATGACGACACACGTCAAACTGACAGTGAGAACTCAACGCTCGGATCTTACTGTAACTCACAGCGCTGCTCTTCACCACGTGAACCAAACACCTGACAGAGAGAGACACACAGATGCTTTATCTATTCAATGATTGGGGTGGATGGATTGGATTTGGATTGGATGGATTGGATGGGGATGGATGGATGGATTGGGGTGGATGGATTTGAAGGTTGGATTGGATGGATGGATGGATGGTTTGATGGTTGGATTGGATTGGGGTGGATGGATTGAAGGTTGGATTGGATGGATGGATGGATGGTTTGATGGTTGAATTGGATTGGGGTGGATGGATTGAAGGTTGGATTGGATGTATGGATGGATGGATGGGTGGATTGGATCAGGATGGATGGACTGGATCGGATTGGGGTGGATGGATGGTTGGATTGGAATGGATGGATGGATTGTGGTGGATGGATTGAAGGTTGGATTGGATGGATGATTGGATTGGGGTGGACTGATTGGTTTGGATTGGATGGGTGGTTGAATTGGATGGATGATTGGATTGGGGTGGACTGATTGGGTTGGGTTGGGTTGGATGGGTGGTTGAATTGAATGGATGATTGGATTGGGGTGGATGGATTGATGGTTGGATTGGATGGATGATTGGATTGGGGTGGACTGATTGGGTTGGATTGGATTGGATGGGTGGTTGAATTGAATGGATGATTGGATGATTGGATTGGGGTGGATGGATTGACGGTTGGATTGGATGGATGATTGGATTGGGGTGGATGGATTGATGGTTGGATTGGATGGATGATTGGATTGGGGTGGACTGATTGGGTTGGATTGGATTGGATGGGTGGTTGAATTGAATGGATGATTGGATGATTGGATTGGGGTGGATGGATTGACGGTTGGATTGGATGGATGATTGGATTGGGGTGGATGGATTGATGGTTGGATTGGATGGATGATTGGATTGGGGTGGACTGATTGGGTTGGATTGGATGGGTGGTTGGTTGGATTGGATGGATGATTGGATTGGGATGGACTGATTGGGTTGGGTTGGATTGGATTGGATGGATGGTTGGATGGGTTGGTTTGGGTTGGATGGATCGATGGGATTGGACTGGATGGATGGGTGGTTGGATTGGATGGATTGAATGGGTGGTTGGTTTTCTCACGTACTTCTTCTTGTCAAAGTAATGTTGTGTTTGTATGTTGGCACACAGAGTGGGATTCTCCTTCCAGCGTTTGCTGATCATTCTGGGTTTACAGTCAAAACAGGCCTGATGAAAGACAGACGGCACGTGTTTCAGTATCAGACATCCAGAGAGTTTAAATAGAGACAAAAATATGTTTGTGTTGATACTAGGGGTGTGACGAGATCTCGTGCCACAAGATCTCGCGAGACTAAACTGTGACGAGATTTCTCGTTGCGGTGAAAGCTGTCTCGTGTCATATTGTAATGGCGAGTGTGAGGGTGAAGTTAGGATAGGATATGCCAACACTACGTTTACATTAACCCTTTAAGACCTAAGGGTATTTTTACAATTAATTTTCCGCCTGGTGTTATTTACTAAAAAAAGCTTGTAAAACATCAACCCTGTTGTGCACAGACAATTGACACACCTCTTTTTTTTCAAGACAAGTTGCACTGTCAGTATATTTGTGTTGCATTGATGTCACCTGAATGTAAAATAAGTTATGGGACCATAAAGACAAATGAAAACATAAAACGGAAATTTAATCACTCAAATATTTATTGAAAACACACACAAATAAATAAAAGCTAAGCATATTTCCTCTGGAAAACAGTTTGTTCAAGTCTTTGGAGTCCTGGAACTCAGGAATAAACATGATAACTTATACAGAACCAAAACTATTTACATTTTTCCAAAAAAAGTCCAGGCGCTTTTGGCCTCTTTGGATTTTGGATATTTACTGGTGCCAAGCCTCAAAACAGTTCCTATCAGGAACTTCTCCTCAAACTTTCTCCTCAAACTTTTTCCTCAAACTTTCTCCACAAAACTACTCAAAACTGCAGCGCGTCTCTCTCTCTCTATCCTCAAAACTAGCCGTGCGTCTCTCTCTCTTCACAATAACAGAGCTGTGGTTCATGCGTAATGACGCACACCAACGTGGATGACGGATCAGCCTGTCATTGGTCAAACCCTCATCCAAAATGGCAGCTAGCATTGCGCTAGCGGCAAAAATGACGGAAAATTTATAAATTATGGACATCAAGTGGATATATCTTGGATGTAAGCGTTTTGATTTATTGCTGAACAACTCCAAAAAGATGCACATGTTCCAGGCTGGATAGAAAACCTTCTGTAAAGGCTACAAAGACACCAAAGACACCCCCGTGATGGCTAGCTCGTTAGCTTTCTGCTGGAAAAAACGGTAAGAAAATCGATAAAAGTTTCATGAAATAATATAGATATTTATCGGAGGTGCCGTGTGACGTCGTGGGCGATGCCGTCGGGCTCTGAGGGTTAAGCCTCCACTCTAGTTTGGCTCTTTATAGAAATAAAAACAATTTAATTCGGTTCGAGCCGTACATGGTGCACAGCACTAATCACGTGTCGAGAAGACGAGCACTCGCATTGAGCTTGTGTTACATGTTAATGGACTCCGTGGCGGAGGATTCGTTGCGCAGCAGAAGCGTCTTATATTTGAAAATGCGCGTTCAGCACCACCAGTACTATTCTCTAGAAACACTATTCACAAAGTACACATGATCGCGAAATTCAAAGTGAACGTAAACGCGAGCGCGCATTCAAACGTGATTTCAAGCGGCTCCCTGAGGCATGCGAATATCTCCCAATATATAAGCTATCTCGTTGTAACCATCTCTTAGCTCTGTATCATGCCTGAAGAAAAATGTGGTCTCTACTTGCACTTTAAATATTGAGTACTTTGATTATGGTTATTGTTTGCACTTAATATCTATGATCAGTTTGTGGGAAGGAGTTCAGTTAGGAGGTCAAAAGAAGCTCATGTGTAGTTCTGAGGTCTGAAGAGACAATCATACAAGAGAGAAGCCAGTCAGTTGAATTTTTGCCAAAACCTTTACAGCGCTTGAGTATTGTTGTATTTTACTGCATATGATAATTCATACTCAGAAAGTAGAACTGAAATGACATTCATTACAAGATGATGAGTTAAAACATTTCAAATGCACCTGGAAACTATTTTTCTAGTCATGCATTTCATCATTGAGGATTTCTTAAAAATACTATGTAAAAATCTTGTCTCGTCTCGTTCTCATGAACCCAATCTCGTATCTCGTCTCGTGAGATAAGCGTCTCGTCACACCCCTAGTTGATACATATTTAAATGTTTATGAAATTATTATATAAAGTGTTTGAATATTTGGTTTAATTTTGCACTCTCGTCAACTAAATGTTCTTTTCATTGACTAAAATTAGGGATGCACGATATATCGGCAACCATATCGGTATCGGCCGATATATGTTCATTTTTAAATGTTATTGTTATCTTCCCAATAAGAAGGACGATAAAAATAACACAAATAAGGCCGATATACACTGTCCAGCCAAAAAAAAATATTGTGATAGATTGTGATGTGATATTTTTTGTGATGTGATACAAAATGTGTGTGTGTGTGTGTGTGTGTGTGCTTTTACCTCACAGAGGAACATAAACATGCCCGTGTGTTTATTCAGGAGTTTGATGACACTGAGTGTTTGTCTCTCATTGGTCACCAGCGGGTTGAAGAGCAGCTCTCTGACCAGTAAGCCCCGCCTCTCCTGCGTCCACACGTCAATCTCTTCTTGACAATATGCAAAAGTGCAGCCCTCACCGTACTTACACACCTGACTCTCCAAAACCTCTACACACACACACAGGGAGGATTAAATCACATTAATTAAGGTACTAGTTAATCAATCATTCAACAGCTGACCTACCTCTGCAGAGCACAAAGGCGGCCTGGAAGTTGTTGCGAGTTGGGCGGGACCGGATCCGCCTCCAGGGTGAGTTAGCCCCGCCCCTTTGCCTGCACAACAGGAGATCCTTCTTACAGTTGTGATTCACATCAGACCTGAACTCAAAATCCAGCACACCTGGACCTAAGAGAGAGACCCACAAAGATGAGTTTGGGGTAACGCATTACAAGTAACATGACTTATGTAATCAGATTACTTTTTTCAAGTAACTAATAAAGTAATGCATTACTTTTAAATTTACAACAAAATATCTGACAACTCTCCTGTCGCCATGTTGAGAGAAATGGTGAGTAAGTGCAGAGGCGTTGTGTGTGCCCTGTAACCATGATGGATACTGTAGATCTAGACTAAATCCAAGCACGATATTCATCTCATGTGCACAAAAACAGATTCAGTATTCCTCAAAATTAATAAAAACTGTCAAACACAGTTCAGAATATTACGCAAACATGCATTAATTATGTTAAAGTCCCACTGAGTCAATCATTTTATCCCTTAAAACTCATCTTTGATCACCAAAATGACACATTTAAGTGTGTTTTTCCTGTGCCGCATTTAGTATATGCAGAGCCATGAATATGCAAATTAGCCCCACCTCCATCCACTCACTCGCACCAGCTCAGAGATTCCCACTGTGAACTTACTGAGGTAAACGCTGCACAATGGTATTGCTCTTTGCAACATGGATTAATATGATTAGCCTTTTACTTGACTACGTTATCAAATATACTTTATGTATTTAATCACACTTTATTAAAATTGACATGAAATCAAAATTAAGCTTATTTATATTGTTAGTGCACATTACTAGTCTTGTGGTGAATTCGTTAATACTCCCATTTTTTTCCAGAAATTTTTCTCCCGGTCTGGAATGGCGTTCCCTCACTGAGGACATCAGTTTGACGGCTTGGGTTGAGTTTCCTTAACCACTCCCCTCCAACCATTAGTCTGCTATGAGCAAGGTGTTTATAGTGATCAAACCTCTAAAACTAAGCATTTAAAGGATTATTGGGGTTGATGGATTGATGGATGGATTGGATGAGTTGGATTGGATGGGGGTGGTCGGATGGATGATTGGATTGGAGTGGATGGATGGTCACTAGTACTGGTGTTTATAGTGATCAAACCTCTAAAACTATGGATGGATTGGATGAGTTGGATTGGATTGATGGTTGGATTGGATAGATGGATGTGGGTGGTTGGATGGATGATTGGATTGGGGGGGATGGATGGATGGATGGTCACTAGTACTGGTGTTTATAGTGATCAAACCTCTAAAACTATGGATGGATTGGATGAGTTGGATTGGATTGATGGTTGGATTGGATAGATGGATGTGGGTGGTTGGATGGATGATTGGATTGGGGTGGATGAATGGATGGATGGTCACTAGTACTGGTGTTTATAGTGATCAAACATTGAACATCAGTTTGATGGCTTGGGTTGAGTATCCTTAACCACTCCCCTCCAACCATCAGTCTGCTATGAGCAAGGGATGGAGAGGAGGTGTGCTAAAATAAAACCCGCCCTCTTTTCAATATTCCATTTCACTTGGAAATACGCCACAACAAGTAAAGTCGGTTGCAACTTCCGGTTCATGGGGACTTTAATTCAAAAACGACTTTAGTTAAACAAACATTTTTGTTTTTAATGCTGAAGTAAGAGTGTAGAACTTTCTTCTCCTGCAATCCAGAACAGAAGCGCAGCTGAAAGGTTTGTTTGAGCGACGTCCTCTACTTTACAGGCATGAATTTGCATTTCCTTCAGCCTGAGGCTTATTCATTTCACTTGTGGTACAAAAGGGGCTTTTCATTTGCCAAAAATAGAACCCTTTTTTTATTAAAAAACAAACCCAGCCCAGGTGCGATGGATGGATGGATGGATGGGTGGATGGATGCATGGGTCGGTGGATGGATGGGTGGATGGATGGATGGGTCAGTGGGTGTTTGGATTGGTCAGTAGATGGATGCATGAGTTATTGGATAGATGGGTGGATGAATGCATGCATGGGTCGGTGGATGGATGGATGGATGCATGGGTCTGTGGATGGATGGATGGATGGATGCATGGGTCGGTGGATGGATGGATGGATGGATGGATGTATGGATGCATGGGTCGGTGGATGGATGGATGGATGTATGGGTCGGTGGATGGATGGATGGATGCATGGGTCGGTGGATGGATGGATGTATGGGTCGGTGGATGGATGGATGGATGGGTCGGTGGATGGATGGATGGATGTATGGGTTGGTGGATGGATGGATGGGTCGGTGGATGGATGGGTCAGTGGGTGTTTGGATGGGTGAATGGATGGATGGGTGGATGGATGTATGGGTCGGTGGATGGATGGGTGGGTCGGTGGATGGATGGGTCAGTGGGTGTTTGGATGGGTGAATGGATGGATGGGTGGATGGATGCATGTGTCGGTGGATGGATGGATGGATGGATGGATGCATGGGTCGGTGGATGGATGAATGAGTCGGTGGATGGATGGATGGGTCGGTGGATGGATGGGTCAGTGGGTGTTTGTATGGGTGAATGGATGGATGGGTGGATGGATGCATGGGTCGGTGGATGGATGGATGGATGGATGGATGCATGGGTCGGTGGATGGATGTATGGGTCGGTGGATGGATGGGTGGGTCGGTGGATGGATGGGTCAGTGGGTGTTTGTATGGGTGAATGGATGGATGGGTGGATGGATGCATGGGTCGGTGGATGGATGGATGGATGGATGGGTGGATGGATGCATGGGTCGGTGGATGGATGAATGAGTCGGTGGATGGATGGATGGGTCGGTGGATGGATGGATGGGTCGGTGGATGGATGGATGGGTCGGTGGATGGATGGATGGGTCTGAATCACCTGTAGAAGTGAAGCAGGTGCTGCAGGCTTGAGTAAATTCATGCGTTTGTTCCAGTGGGTTCTTGGACAGACAGGAGAGTGTGGAGGACACGTGACCGTTCCTCTGTAACACACACACACACACACACACACACACACACACACACACACACACACACACACACACACACACACACACTCTCTCATGTTAAACAGAAATGCTCAAATGCTTTCATATCATCAGTCAGTCAGAGATGTCACACTCACCACATGAGAAGAGTTTGTCAGTTTGACCGATGGCAGAAAACTACGACAGACTTTCCCACCTGACAGAGAAATAAACACATACAGGAAAATGAACCACTTGAGATGAACAAGCCAAATGGAATAAAATATCATGTCTTACAAACATCTTCAAAACACCAATATAACCATATACAGTATATTGCCAAAAGTATTGTGACGCCCCTCCAAATCCGAGTTCAGGTGTTCAACCCCTTCATGGCCACAGGTGTATAAATCAAGCACTAGGCCTGCAGACGCTTCTACACACATTAGTGAGAGAATGGGCCGCTCTCTGGAGCTCAGAGAACTCAAGCGTGGGGCCGTGATCGGTGTGATAGTCCATTTGTGAAATTTGTTTACTACTAAATATTCCACACTCAACTGTTAGTGGGATTATAACAATGTGGAAGCGATTGGGAACAACAGCAACTCAGCCACGAAGTGAAAACATGGAGCGGGTTCAGCGCATGCTGTGGGTCACAGTGCCCAGAAGTCACGAAGTCAAGAGCTCCAGACCTCCAAACTTCTGTGGCCTTCAGATGAGCTCAAGAACAGTGTAGAGCTTCATGGGATGGGTTTCCATGGCCGAGCAGCTCATCCACGCCTTACATCACCAAGTGCAATGCAAAGCGTGGGATGCAGTGGGGTAAAGCACGCCGCCACTGGACTCTAGAGCAGTGGAGACGTGTTCTCTGAGTGACCAATCACGCTTCTCTGTCTGACAATCCCATGGACGAGTCTGGGTTTTTGGCGGCTGCCAGGAGAACGGGACTTGCCTGACTGCATTGTGCCAAGTGTAAAGGTTGTTTTTCAGGGGTTGGGCCCTTTAGTTCCAGTGAAAGGAACTCTTAATGCTTCACCAAGACATTTTGGACAATTTCATGCTCCCAACTTTGTGGGAACAGTTTGGGGACTGCCCCTTCCTGTCCCAGCATGACTGCGCTCCAGTGCACAAAGCGTCGCTCCATAAAGACATGGATGAGCGAGTTTGGTGTGGAGGAACTTGAGTCCTCAACCTGATAGAACACCTTTGGGATGAATTAGAGCGGAGACTGAGAGCCAGGCCTTCTCGTCCAACATCACACAAATGCGCTTCTAGAAGAATCCCCATAAACACACTCCTAAAGCTTGAGGAAAGCCTTCCCAGAAGAGCTGAAGCTGTTAGAGCTGCAAAGGGTGGGCCAACTCCATATTAAACCCTACGGATTAAGAATGGGATGCCATTAAAGTTCATGTGCATGTGAAGGGGCGTCACAAAACTTTTGGTAATATAGTGTCCTAGAGTTGAGGCTTGTGAGATTGACAATAAAAAACCTTATATATCAGTGTTACTAAAATAGAAAACTTCACTAAATCGTTTTAACGATTAAAAATAACACAAAAAGTTTGAAAGTAAGTTGGAAAAACCTGGATATAAGAGGCAAGTGTTGTTTTTAAAGTGTCTTAAGTCCTAATTAGATGTAGGTGTGGTGCCTAAAAAGAGCAGAAGCCTTGAAAAACATTACGGTCTTGAAATGCTTGGAATCATGAAATGTTATTTACAATTTCTTTCCTAAGCTATTTTAATATCTCGACACTCCTAGTTTCAGTAAACGAAATATCTTGCAGGTACTACAGGAGTCATGTCATCAGAGAGCAGACCTGGCAGGCTGAATTCAGACAGCGAATCGAGCGCGGCTCCTCCCACCACCAGAGGGCGCTGCAGGGAAACGGTGCCTGCGGATGGACAGATGAAGTCTAACGCGTCCAGGGTGGAGCTGGAGGTCATCTCAGTTTTAGTGAAGGAGTCCAGAGAGTTCAACTGACTCCCGACGGAGGAGAAGAACGCGGGAGGAAGACGAGGAGATGCAGACGAGAAGCACACCAGACTGGTAGGAACGACTCCACTCTGAGTGCGAAACAGGACAGTTTCAGCTGCTGGTACATCGCCAACACCGCTTCATTCTGATTCAGTGCCCTCACCTGCGGTGTGTCTTCCTCTTTGGACATGCAGTCCAGCAGACTGTCCAGCTCGTCGCCCATCAGGTCATTGTCCTCCAGCGGCTGAGACACAGGCACAGACAGCGGCACAGCTCCGGACAGACCCAGGGCCTCATGGGAGTCGCTCACGGGGACCGGGGCCGGTAAGACAGGAGACGGCCATTCAGACGAACCAGCTGTCAAGAAGAATCAATCAACAGCATCATTACTCCAGTCTTCAGTCACAGGATTCTTCAGAAATCATTCAGATTTGTTAAGAGATTAAAGGGGGTAGGGAGTTAAAGTTAGCTAATGCAAGTTAACCAGTGAGATTATTTACATTTATCCAAAGCGACTAGCATTGCCTTAAAAGTATTTCATCTTTCTCTGGGAATTGAGCCAACGACCTTGTTGGTTTTACTATCTGAGCTCCAGGAAAACATGCTGCATTTCACACAGATTGGTTAGATATTCTGAACATCATACATGTCTCTAAGTACCTGCAGAGTCAGTCACTTTCTCCAGCTCAACAGACGAAATCTGCAAACAAACACAAGAGGCGAGAGGGATTGTCTAAATCTACTCTGCATAGCTAGCACGGATTAAAATCCAAGCAACGCTGTTTTTAAATGAAGTCCTGCCTCATCTAAAGGTGGCAATGCGAGCCTGTCGTCCTCAGATCCTGCGGCTCTCCCTCTCTGAGACAGAACAATAAAATGAAAATGTTACGCAAATAAAGCTGTTCAATAATATGATTATCTTCATGAAACGTGTCTTCATGCACTCAAACATGACGTTTGGAAACATGCAGGGAATGCTCACGTGAGAACTGATGTAAGCTTTTCTGTTTTTCAGGCCCAGACTGGCTGCAATCTCCTGGGACAAATTACTGACCGTCCGATCCTGAAAAACACACACAAAACTTCAGTCAGACGGAAGTCACAAGCCCTAGACCTCGTCACATGACCCTGACACAGATAATCAAGAACACTAATGTGCAGCTAAACACTGGAAATGCTCCATAAGATTAAGGTAAGGCAGATAGACAGAACGGACAGACTAGACAGATAGATAGATAGATAGATAGATAGATAGATAGATAGATAGATAGATAGATAGATAGATAGATAGATAGATAGATAGATAGATAGATAGATAGATAGATAGATAGATAGATAGATAGATAGATAGATAGATAGATAGATAGATAGATAGATAGATAGATAGATAGATAGAAACAGAGATAGATAGATAGATAGATAGATAGATAGATAGATAGATAGATAGATAGATAGATAGATAGATAGATAGATAGATAGATAGATAGATAGATAGATAGACGGATGGATAGAAACAGAGATAGATAGACAGACAGAAAGACAGATAGACAGACAGAAAGACAGACAGACAGATAGACGGATATAGACAGATGGACAGATAGACAGATGGACAGATATAGAGATATGGACAGAAAGACAGATGAATAGAAACAGAGAGATAGATACACAGACAGAAAGACAGATAGAAACATAGACAGATGGATAGACGGATCGGATATACATACAGACAGATAGACGGATATAGACAGACAGACAGACAGACAGACAGACAGATAGATAGATAGATAGATAGATAGATAGATAGATAGATAGATAGATAGATAGATAGATAGATAGATAGATAGATAGATAGATAGATAGATAGATAGATAGATAGATAGATAGATAGATAGATAGATGATAGACGGATATAGACAGACAGACGGATGGACAGACAGACAGATAGATAGATGGATAGACGGATAGAAACACAGACAGACAGACAGACAGATAGATAGATAGAAACAGACAGACAGACAGACAGACAGATAGACAGATAGATAGATAGATAGATAGATAGATAGATAGATAGATAGATAGATAGATAGATAGATAGATAGATAGATAGATAGATAGATAGATAGATAGATAGATAGATAGATGGACAGAAACAGAGAAAGATAGACAGACAGACAGAAAGACAGATAGAAACACAGACAGACAGATAGACGGATATAGACAGACAGATATAGACAGATGGACAGATAGACAGATGGATAGAAACAGACAGAAAAATAGAAACACAGACAGATGGATAGAAACAGACAGAAAAATAGAAACACAGACAGATGGATAGAAACAGAGAGATAGATAGACAGACAGACAGACGGATGGACAGACAGATAGATATAGACAGACAGACAGACAGACAGACAGACAGATCGATAGAAACACAGACAGACGGAAGGACAGACAGATCGATAGAAACACAGACAGACAGAAAGATAGACAGACGGATATAGACAGATGGACAGATAGACAGATGGATAGAAACAGACAGACGAACGGACAGACAGATCGATAGAAACACAGACAGACAGAAAGATAGACAGACGGATATAGACAGATGGACAGATAGACAGATGGATAGAAACACAGACAGACGAACGGACAGACAGATGGATAGAAACAGACAGATGGATAGAAACATAAACAGACAGATAGATAGAGAGACGGAAAGACAGACGGACAGATATAAACACAGACAGATGGACGGATAGAAACAAAAACAGATAGACAGACGGATATAGACAGATGGATGGACAGACAGGCAGACAAAAAAAATGAATATTGAATGAATATTTTACTGCTTTTATTTATTATTTATTTATTCCTTCACTGTTTTACCTGCGGTGAGGCCAGCAGACACACAGCGCTGCAGTCATACGCCTCTCTCAGTTTCCCAGACTCCTTCAGACACACGGCTTTACGGTACAGAGCTTTAGCGCTGTCTTTACACACCGCAAGAGCGAGCTCGCAGTCCTTCACCCCGCTGTCAAACTCACCCTGACACAGAAAATACAACACATTTACAGCCTGCTTCACATTGGTGATTAGTGCTCCACCCATATATCGGCCGATATCCGACATCTTTAATTAGCGGCACTGACCAATACGTTTTTCTGTTTGGCAGATAAATGTCAGACGCTGGCTTTTATTTTACCAGCGGCTGAGTCCGAGTTATCATAGAGACGGCATCAGGAAAATCTAAGAGCTGCACGGATCCAATATACCGTTACACGTGCGTTTTCATCTTTTCTTTACAACTGTCTCAAGACATGACCGATTGTGTTCACGAGAATATTTTGACATTTTAGTGTGCGTGTCCATTCATGTGCTGTGCAAAAAAGAGGAGAATTCATTATCGCACACTATTCACTATGAGAAGCCTACTTGATTCTTATTTTTGAAATCCAGGCAATAGGCTGATGAAACATTGATTAAAACTAAGATACAAATTAACTTTAAAGAAAGGTGAAAAAAACAAAACTTAATGAAGTGGTCAAAATCATTTCTGACCTTCTGTCTTCTGGCATATTGCGCATCTTTGCACTTTTCATAATCAATATAGCCAAGAGGAAATTTAAAAATAAACATTTAAACATAAACAGCAACTTCCTGTAAATGCTCTGAAAGTCCGAACCATACAGAAAATGTTTTCACACTAGAAACGACCCGAACCTTTGTTCAGTTTGATCCGGACCGAGGCTACCTCTTTGGCCCGGACCGTGGTCCAGGGGAGGTTTCACACCTGTAATTTTTATACGGATCAAATTGAAAAGTCAGAAAACCCAGACCAATTGAGGTAAATGTGAAAGGGCCCTATACAGTCCCTCCCGAAAAACGCGATTATGCGATCGCATGATTTAATGCATAATCAGCCAAAGTCTGCATATTTATGCGGGGGCCGCATTTTTTCAAATACGCCGCACTTTCGCCGCTTAAATTGCCTATTTCCGTGTGCAAAATATGCGGGGCTTGCATGATTTCATAATCCCTGCATTTTCGTTGCAAAAAAATCATATATATTAGCAGAAAGTTACTTCACACAAGAGCCGCCATTTCCCCCTGTTGCCATGGGAACGTTTTGAAGTGACGTAATTACCCGACGTGAACATCATCGAAAAGCTGCAAACCCCGTGGAGAAACCATAGATATCGGTGAAACCATGATGAAGCACAAACTCCCATTGGCCAACAAAAATAACAGCAAAAGAGCAAAGCAGTTTCCCGGTGTGATGACCGATTTCAAAACACAGCATCCAAATTGAGCCATGTGTTTATTAAGGTCTTCAATAAAACAAGATGAGAACTTAAATATTCAGTTCAGTTAAATATTAATAAATATCCCGCATTTTCCATCGCATTTTTTAAGAAAACGTGCCGCATAATCAAGGATTTTTGCTCGCATCAATCACAAAAAAAAGCCGCATTTTTCTGGAAGGACTGCCTTAAATGCACACACAGGAACCGAAATGTGCGTTTCTTATCGAATCACAGGTTCTGGGATATTTGGAACCGGTTCTGATATGAAACTCATCCCTAATTGTGTGACACTTCTGATAATTTAATTGATTCATACGATTTAAGTAATTAATCATCAACATCTAGTGTTGATATAGATTTCACAATTCAATTTGACTGAATTGCTCAAATAATCACTTAACTAATGCTGTAAACTACAACAACTCTCACACTGGGTACAATTCATATTACAGGCTCAAATTAAAAGGGAGCACAAACTATGATGAGTGGGAGGAAGTCCTCCTAACTGAGCTGCGGAAAGTCCTTGACACAGCTAAAGCCCAAAAAGAGCGTCCCTCGAGCCTGGTGTCGGCCTCATAGTCAGATCACACACATCCAGCTGGAGTTAGAGAGGGATCTGTGACCTTGGGGACTGCTCAATAAGCTCTTTTTCATGCTTCAATGCTGTCCTTGCTCCTTATTTATGTCTGGAGATATCCTTGCCTGCCACATTCCTTACGTCCTAGCTCATGAATTACTGATGTTAAGATCTGGGACCGTTTTGGGGGATTTCCGCATACCCAAATTGAAAAGTGTCCCATACTCACATACAGTGGTCTCTAAATACACAATTTTGGTGTAATTTTACAGGAAACACTTTAAAGTTACATAAAACACTGCTAAAAGAGATAAACATGTAAGTATATGTTGTCTGAGCAGTAATCCTCCCACCCCATTTTTGGGTTATAAATTCATTTTTGAAAGAGTAAACCTCAGGCCCTGTGTGCTCTAGCACCCTGTATATGGATATTGGTGGGTGGAAATGACATAAAAAAGGTAATATTCCTCTATTCAGATCCATTTGAATAAATCTTGCATACATGATAAAAGTATTTTCTGTAATCTAGTGGAAAAAGCCCAAACTGTCAGCAGGGTGCTAGAGCACACAGAGTTACACACTTTCAACAATGAATTTATAACCCAAAAATAAAAAAGCGCCTCTTTTTTTTCCATTTGGGGGTATTACATCTCAGACAACATATACTTACATGTTTATCACTTTTAGCAGTGTTTTATGTAACTTTAAAGTGTTTCCTGTAAAGTGACACCAGTATTGTATATTTAGAGACACTGTATGTGAGTATGGGACACTTTCAATTTGGGTAGGGCAAATCCAGGCGAAAATGGTTCCAGAGTAATTTAGTGTAAGTAAGTTACTTAGTGTAAAACAAATGCCAAAGTGATCCATGTCTCCAGAAAGTAGAGACTCTAATCTTTCAAATGGTACACCATATATGAGGTCAGAGCACCTCCACAAACATTTACAATTTAAAGTATATACATGAGGATGTATTGCATATCTACTAAATGGTAAATATGCAATATATTATGGACCCTGATCAGGGGTGATTAACTTTATTGCAATAGATGCAAATGTTTTATTTACTATCTTTACATTAAACAGTGTGATGTCAAGTCAACACTTAAAAAAAAAAATCCACATCACTGATTACTATTAGCAATCAATATTTTCATATGCAACATAAAATATAAAACTTCACAGCTAAAACTGCTGAAATCATGATGGAAGCGGAGTCTATTTTGTATAGTGCACATTTTGGGATATTGCATGAAAAATACACTGAAGGAAAATGTGCATACATTTAAAAAAATGCATGTAAAAAAAACTTTGATCATTTTTGTTATCCGATAAGACAACACGTGCACAAACTATGATGGAAACACATTTACTGAAAAAAATGCACAACAACAAAAAAAGTCATGTGATTCAACACAACGTGATCAGAAAAATGGGGCCGTATAACTGGACTAACCAGCGGAGCAATCTCATCGCACTGCATCTCAAATGTTGGTTCAGTCAAATGTTGTGAGCCAAAGTCTGTTCTAAAAATAATGTGGTTTATTTCCCTCCCAGAAGCGTCTCACGTGTTCGCATTACCAACACCAGCATCTGAACGCAAGAGAATTGAGTGTCATCTGTGTGCTCTGAAAAAAGGCCGTAAAAAAAAGATGGACGACACCCTTCACTCTCTTCCATTGTAGAGATGTGAAGCCGGCAAAGTCCCAAAATATGGCGCTGATTCGGGACCCGAGTCCGTGCAGTAGTGAGCGTGAAGTGGATCCGCGGAATCAAGGCCCCGCCCACACTCAAATCGGTTTGACAGTTTACTGCAGAACTACTAATTTTGTCGGAGTAAAATAAACAGTTATGAAAATGTAGAAATTAAAGCTAAAGCTCCAATGTCCTCTCGAAAAGAGAGAGTTGGTGCCTCAGTGACTACTGGACAAGCAAATGTTTTTACACCGCCAATCATGACGTCACAAATAACTAACTAAAACATTTAGTTGATTGTTTAGTTTGTCCCATTAGATTACATGGAGGGGGCGGGGCTTATGAGCTATACTGGGACCACCACCTGGGGGCGATCGTGATGCTTTGGCTTCACTTTTCACTCTTGTATCTGAGCCGCAAATCCTTAATAATATTTATCGTCTTCACCGATTGCAGCAACTTCTATTTTTGTTATGGATATTTTGAGCCAATTTCCCACTTTGTTGTCTTAAACACGGGATGGAAAGGCAAATACTTTATGTGTTAAATTCACAATTTTGGATGTAAACGCAGCTATATTCACCATGTTCTGATGGGCGGCCGCACGGTTGATGTACAGACTCTCCAGCAGGGCGGCGGGAACGTGCAGCCCCTCGGCCTGAGCGTAAAGAGCCACATTGACGCCCTCGCTGAAATGACCCCGTGCCTGCGTCCACTCGCCCTCTCGAAAGGCGGCATTGCCCTCGTCTAGGAGATCACACACCAGCTGAACCACAAACCCCTGGGGACGCCAACAACAGGAGAAACAGACGATGAACAAATGGTCATATATGAATCTTTTAACATTCGATTTGAGCTTAACAAACATGCTAAATGAGCTATACTGTGGTGACAAATTGTGAAAGCATTTGTGTGCAAAATATCTCAAGCCTAACCTCATAGCTTTCAGGGTCCGGATAAGGCAGAGAACATCTGTGGACATGAATGAAAAAAACCCAACAGTCAGCTCGAAACTATGAGAATGATGAGTAGATCAGTGCTTCTCAACTGGTTTGTTTCACACAATCCGCCCATGTTGACATCTGTCGAATAAGACCAGATAACACATGAATTGGTGCCAAAATACTTTGATTGGACGCCAAGAAAATCTGCTATCAGAAACTGAAAACTCATTTTAGGGCCACGGCCAGCCAGTTGAGAAGCACTAAAACAAAGCACAATCTAATGAAAAACAACATGTTGGTGGATCTTCTTTCTTCTAATATTAAAAATCTGTGCGTCATCCTGGCCTATCCGGCATCGGACACAAACACTCCGGTCCGGGAACAATCGAGCGCTCTAGTATTTCTCGCTGCAGGGTTTGACAGTTTGTCGTACTTGATGAAGCTCAGCGCTCTCTGGATCTCCTCTCTGCGTTTCTGCCGCTCGCCGCTCATGTTTGACCATCACAAACCTGAAAAACAAACAAACGCACGTGCAAAAGTTCACGTTTACCATCTGTTCATCACAAACAGTGCATTGTATAAACATGGTAGCTGTGGTTGAGAGAATTATTCTGTGAGAAATGCACTAAAAATGAGGGCTGGATTGGTAATCCGGGTATTTTCCCAGTGGGCCAACGCACTTTGGGGCCGATACAAGGTTATCTTTTTTATTTTTTGGCACTGACTGGGACTGGGTAAAAATAAAATATTGAGTTCTCATTTTTTCAAAACAATATTGATTCTTAAATCCCAAGAATCGATTAGCAATCCGTGTTTTCAGATGATGAATGAACGGGACATGGTAGCACACCTCCCATCCAATTCATCGCAATAATAGTTGTGCTTTGTTACTGGTGATATGAAAAAGTCTCAGATTTCGACTTACATCCATTTTATTACGAAATTCAAAAAAGAAATACCGCCGTTTAATGTGGCCCTTTATATATGCTAATGGGTTTAAACTGAAGTAAAATGTTAATTCAATGAGAGCCTCATGAAAGAGTGTCTTAGGTGTTAATGTTATTGCTTTTAAAGGCGCAATATGTAAGATTTTTGGATTTAAAATATCAAAAAAAAAAAAACACTAGAACAGTGTTATATATGTTGTTGACTTGTGTTACATGTTTTCAAGAACATTTAAAGCTACACTGTGTAACTTTTTTAGCTTATTCTTAGCTAAAAACACTTAGTTCTTTCAAAAATATGTGTGCTCATTAATGTATATTTACTTCTTTCAAGTAATAAAGTATTCTCGTAAGTTTATAATATGCCATTGAAAATACATACGGGTAAGGGGTTCGAATGGGGGTCGCCATGTTGCCCCTCCATCTTGAAAGTACATTAGCCAAAGAGGGACATACCCGTAAATTCAAGCTTCGCCTTTGGCGTTTTAACACTCGATGGCACCGTGTCGAATGTGAAGAGGGGGATTGCTTGAGACTGCTATATGAAAACCTGAAAGCCTTTTTGAAAGTCTGTTGCTGATGGAGGATCACTCTTATTCTCCAGGAGATGTAACAGAGTCGCCAAGGAAGTGAAAAAGAGAATTAAGACGGCAACACAACAGGAAAATCAACACTAATGGACGAGGTCGAACTGGAAGCCATGTTAATCTTGGACTAAATCGGCCAGTGTAGGAGTTAAAACGAAATTGGAATTGGGAGGAACAGAAACTAATATTTACTGGATGGTCGTATACCCTTTCACCTCTAGATGGGGGAAAATATCACACAGTGTAGCTTTAAATCCAGGGAAATAAGCGTTTGGGGTTCACACGCCTTGGTTAACTTCAAATTCAAGGACCTTTAAAAGGACTTTCTCAGTCCAACACCCTCAAATTCAAGGACATTTCAAGGACTTTCTCAGTCCAATACCCTCAAATTCAAGGACATTTCAAGGACTTTCCCGGTCCAATACCCTCAAATTCAAGGACTTTCTCGGTCCAATACCCTCAAATTCAAGGACATTTCAAGGACTTTCTCGGTCCAATACCCTCAAATTCAAGGACATTTCAAGGACTTTCCCGGTCCAATACCCTCAAATTCAAGGACATTTCAAGGACTTTCCCGGTCCAACACCCTCAAATTCAAGGACCCTCAAGCGTTTGGGGTTCCCACGCCTTGGTTTACTTCAAATTCAAGGACCCTCGCGAGCAGCTGGACTTTTATTATGCCAGTCGCCGGCGCCACTTCCTCTCCTCCGCTCACGAGTGTGAGGTAACGCAGCTCTGTTGATCATATTAGACACATCCGAGTGTGTGGATGATGGGATGACGTTACTCTGTGCGTTCTCTCGTCGGCTGCTATGACACTTGTTCACACTGCAGTGAGAGTAAAGCGTTTCTGCAGAATAAAACCAGAAACCAAGGGGAACGTGGATATGATGTCATCGACAGGCCACGCCCCACACATCCCGGTTCCTCGGGTAAAAGAACATCTCACGATTTACAAATAGTTGGAAACATTTGGGATATTGTAAGTACTCAACTGAACAAAATATATAACAATGGCCTAGTGGTTTCTGGATATTTTCCTGCAAAATGTTACATAGTGCACCTTTACTATATTGTGTGTTTTATTAGACAGGTGAGCAACTGTTTGGATCATTCATGGACAGAAACTCAACACAGTTAGTCTTATTGTTTAAATCTGGTGTTGATTTACCGCGAGCACCATGTTTTACCGCCTAATATGATCTCGCCCACTGCAGTGTGAACAAGTGTCTCACAGTAGCGCCGAGCGAACGCATTATAGCAACTCAAATGCGTGTAATATGATAAAACAGCGCCGCGTTACACACATACACAGGAGCGGAAGAAGCGGAAACACTCGTCTACGGTAAAAAAAAAATCCTGCGAAATCAAGACGTCATCAAACTTACGCCTTTGTTTTGAATAAGTGACCTCTAGTGGTGAAAAACTACATATTGTGCCTTTAAAGGGATAGTTCAACCCAAAATGTCATCATTTATTCGTCACTCCAAACCTGAATGACTTTCTCTCTGTGTATTGTGTGTAACATAAAAGGAACTCATGCGAGTTTGTTTTTTTCTCCATACAACAGAAGTCAAGGGTCGCCTAACCAAAATGGTTCGGTTGCCAACATCCTTCAAAATAGTTTGTGTTTCACAGAAGAGAGAAAGTCAAACAGGTTCGACATGAGGGCGAGGAAATAACAGCATTTAATAGCAGTACATTTACTTTATGCCATCCTAGCTCAAAATCAAGTGCATTTCTGTGTGACAAAATGCAATATTAATAGTCAAATCCAAAATAAAAGTTTGTGTTTACATAATACATGTGTATGATGAATAAATACACACATGTTCGTGTATAATATTTGCATGTACTCTAAATATATAATTTATATTAGTTATAAGTTATTTTGTAAGGGAACTAACTGTTAAAGGATTAGTTCACTTTTAGATAAACTTTTGCTGATAATGTACTCACCCGCATGTCATCCAAGATGTCCATGTCTTTCTTTCTGCAGTCGAAAAGAAATTAAGTTTTTTGATGAAAACATTCCAGGATTGTTCTCCATATAATGGACTTCAATGGGCTCCAAACGGCTCAAGGTCCAAATGACAGTTTCAGTGCAGCTTTAAACAATACCAGGCGATGAATAAGGGTCTTATCTAGCCAAACCATCAGTTTCTGCGAGAAACCGAGCAGTATTTATGCTATTATTTGACCTCTTATCAGACGAACGTGATCATCTCTGAGCTCCGCCATAACTTCCGCTAAGTGAGGTCAAAATACAAGCGAGGTCATAGATTCCTCATTAGCGCCTGCACGGATCAGTAGAATGAGGCATCTACGATCAATATATCTATGACCATGCTCGTATTTTGACCTCACTTAGCGGAAGTTATGGCGGAGCTCAGAGATGATCACGTTCGACTGATAAGAGGTAAAATAAAAGCATAAATACTGCTCAGTTTCTCACAGAAACTGATCGTTTGGCTAGATAAGACCCTTATTCATCGTCTGGTGTCGTTTAAAGCTGCACTGAAACTGTCATTTGGACCTTGAGCCGTTTGGAGCCCATTGAAGTCCAGTATATGGAGAAAAACCCTGGAATGTTTTCATCAAAAAACGTAATTTCTTTTCGACTGCAGAAAGAAAGACATGGACATCTTGGATGACATGGGGGTGAGTAAAATATCAGCAAAAGTGTATCTAAAAGTGAACTAATCCTTTAACCAATTAACTATTATTATCTTTTACAAAATAAAGTTGCAACAATTTCTTTCAGTGTATATGCATCAGTTTATACACCAAATATTAAAGCCTGAAGAAGAAGGTGACATGCTTTTTAAATTATTACAGTGTAAAAATATTATAGTACACACTACATGAAGCACATCTAGTGTACTAGAAGAAGAAGAAGAAGAAGAAGAAGAAGAAGAAGAAGAAGAAGAAGAAGAAGAAGAAGAAGAAGAAGCTGTGGACATTTGACACACGCCCAACCCAACTTCCTCTCTAGTCCCTACAGTTTCTGCAAAAACGAAACCTAAGCAGCTGGAAATAAACATTCACAACGACAACATAATAATCCATAAAGTCAGCCACCAAAGAGCAAATATAACGTACGGATTAAGTCGTATTAATGTACTCCAAAAGTTGACTCCGCGAAACTCACCTCTGTCTGGAGAAAATCACAACAACACGCGCTTTCTCCGGAGCCTCGCGCTTGTTTGGTCAGTGGTTCGTGTCTGGGGCATTAGAGGAGTGACTGACAGATGATTAGTCGATCAATATCAAGACATTTCCCCCCAAATGTGTGTGTGAACGCTGCACTGTGTGTGAACTGTGAACTCGACCAATGTTTCCAGCGAATAACCGCCGCTTCACCGGAGACACACGCGACCGTTCCGCCAGGAGGCACTCGGTGGAATCCGCGTTCACACCTCTCAACGGTTTATTTATTTATTTGGGAACGTATACTGTAGAAATGTCCATTTATAGAGTTAATAACTGCTGTACAAATGAAAACATGCCATAATAAATATTATAAAGTGATTTCCAAATAACACATATCCAGTAATCAACAAACAACTGTGATTGGTCCATCCTCAACAGCGCTGATAAAAGTAACAAGAAGGATAATCAACGAACAACTGTGATTGGTCCATCCTGCACAGCGCCGATAAAAGTAACACGTGCCACGTGACAGTGATGTTCCGATATAACGGAGGTCTCTAGCTAGTGATAAACTTTGATCGACAACGCCTAAATAGTTGTATAGAAAACAAATCTGCTAGCATACCCGGTTCTGTTTTTAGGAACATATGCATAAACTTCAATAGACACACGCGACCGTTCCGCCAGGAGGCACTCGGTGGAGTCCGCGTTCACACCTCTCAACGGTTTATTTATTTATTTGGGACCGTATACTGTAGAAATGTCCATTTATAGAGTTAATAACTGCTGTACAAATGAAAACATGCCATAATAAATATTATAAAGTGATTTCCAAATAACACATATTCAGTAATCGACTAACAACTGTGATTGGTCCATCCTGCACAGCGCCGATAAAAGTAACACGTGCCACGTGACGTTCCGATATAACGGAGGTCTCTGGCCAGTGATAAACTTTAATCAACAACGCCTAAATAATTGTGTAGAAAACAAATCTGCTAGCATACTCGGTCCTGTTTTTAGGAACATATGCATAAACTTCAATGCAGTTGACACGTGATCATGTGTTTTGAGAAAAGTTTTAAGGAGTCAGATTAGAGTTCCCTCCCATAATTTCAGTATTTCTACACTAAACACAGTATATCTAGTCTGGGGGGGTCATAACGACATTGTAAGTTTACTCAAAAACAGGCAGCAAAGCTCAAACAAATAACAAAAAGCCCCACGCTAAATAAAGGGCTGTAGAATTCGTGAATAGAACTACAAATCCCATGAACCATTGCGCGCCTACGTCATCAGCGCGAGCGGGAGGAAGGAATTCCGAGTAAAAGAAATAGCTACATCTACAGCGAGAAATCATTTCAAACACCAACTGTAAGTACAAACATAATATTTATACAATGTGCTTGTTCTTCAGAAACGAGTGTATAGTTGTAATAGACCGAGTCGCTTAAAACGTGCCTTGTGTGTTGATCATGTGTATGAATATGAATGTATGCATGCTAGATTCATAACAACATGTGCATTAATTTAGGGGTGAACAACAGCAGCTACACACTTATTAACAGTTTAACATGTGCTTCATCTATGCACTTTAATATTATCAATACTAATAATTATAAACACACTACAGATGAATAAGGTAAAAGATGAACTTATAGATTTTCAGCATATTTCTACAGTTGATTGATTATATAAAGAATTGCAATCATTTTTTGCATTGAAAGTTTTTAAAAATGTCCTGTTATACAGTGACTTTTCTGTCCCTATGATTTACTTACTCATATATTTTATAAAATGAGTCCCATATTTATAAGAAATGGCTTAAATTATAAACGTCGGTCTTCTTTATCACTTAAACAGATATAATAGACATACTATTTTGTATTTTACACACCTTTTTATTGACATATGCATTCAATTTTATCATGTCCTCAGTGCAAAGTAATCAACTTCCACAAGAACTACACTGCAAAAAATGCTTTTCTTACCTAGTATTTTTGTCTTGTTTTCAGTCCAAATGTCTAAAAAATCTTACATTAAGAAGCATTTACTAGACAAGCAAAAGTTTTTGTCTTGTTTTGGGGGAAAATAACTCAAAATTAAGGGAGTTTTTGCTTAAAATAAGCTAAATAATCTTGTTTTCTGTTTGAATTAAGATTATTTTGCTTACCCCATTGGCAGATTATTTTGCTTATTTTAAGCAAAAACTCACTTAATTTTGAGTTATTTTCCCCCAAAACAAGACAAAAACTTTTGCTTGTCTAGTAAATGTTTCTTAATGTAAGATTTTCTAGATATTTGGACTGAAAACAAGACAAAAATGCTAAGTAAGAAAAGCATTTTTTGCAGTGTATAAACCATGAAATGATAAAAATCTCAAAATATTTTTAGCTTATGTTATAGAATAGGCTAAACTGCCTCTAATCATAAACATAAATCATGTTAAACTTATTTTTTTGTACAATTCTCTTAATTAACCGTGTCTCTGAAGTCGTCTTCCACCCTGTTAGGATGTATTTCTCCACTTCCAAAAAAGACCACAATTCCATTTAGACCATTTTCAGGAAATTACATCATTTATTTTTCCTGCTGGAATTCAACCGTACAAAATTAAGTAAGCTTCAACTCTCACCTCTACCTTTTTTATTTTTATTTTTATTTTATGTTATCCTGCTTGTCCCACTCTTAAAGTTCCACCCTGTTAGGCTCTGTTATTAGGGATGCACGATATATCGGCAACATATCGTTATCGGCCGATAAATGATTATTTTTGATGTTATCGTTATCGGTCCAATAAGAAAATTTGACCGATATAGTCAAGCCGATAGATAATGTATTATTTCCTTCAGCTGAGACAGACGCGCTGTCCACCATGATGGGTTTGAATTGCTCTAAATATGATTGGAATCACTTCGAAAAGGAAAATACAGTTATGTGCAACATATGCAGCGCAAGTCTAATATAATCTACATAAAATGATAATGAGAATACGGCTGTAAAATAGCGTTGTGTTTCAGCGCGTTAGTTGAGGGAAGAGCGCGCCCACGGAGTTACACCTTTACGACAAGCACAGTCAAGTTCGCTTGTGCATTTCACAGCCTTTTGTGCCATTGTAAGTTGTAATAATATATTTATTATGCTGTGTATATAATCTCATATAGGATGCGTTTGGTTGAGTTAACTAACGATGCAGTAAAGCACTTCACCGGTCTTTAGCTTCAGCGCGTATTTCAAACAGAAATGCACAGCATTCATAACTACTGGGACTGTCCTAAACATAACACATAACAAATTAATTTGAAAAGGTAAGGAATCTTACACTGGTTCAAATAGGCTACTGTAGTGTATAGGTTTGATTTATGTTGAAGTGTTTGGGACATGGCTTTTAATGGTGAGCCTTTTGTTTTTGTAATCAGGCTCTCAGAGTTTTTTAAAATTTGTATTTAGATTTATCGGCCAATATATCGGTTATCGGCTTTCAAATATAAAGAATTATCGGTTATCGGTATCGGCACATCCCTATCTGTTATGAAGAATGTTTGTCCGGTCAAAAAAAATTAAAAACATATCTGACATGGTTATAAAAGTTCTGTTTACCTGTAGAAGGTTAGCTAGCTAAACGTTGATCAGTCCAAGAGCTATGGCTAACTTAGCTTAACATTTTATAATAATAGTTGTGTTATTGTTTCAAGAATAAAAAACAATACCATGATGGCATAAGGGACATATACTATCCAAGAAAAGCTCATTATTGTTTAACATTTACATTATTAACATTTTGTGATAACTGCCAGTGTCTGAACAATGAATCTCTACCAATAATTATTAAGTCCCTGAGCTTGACCAATGTGTATTCCTGATAGTTAAACGTGTCACTATTTTGGTAGAATGCTAAAAACATGAAAATCATGTACTTTTTTTTCCAACATTTATGAAGCCAAAATGTTACCGCATACCAGGAATGACCCATGTTTAAATGTGCAAATGAGGCATTGTCTGGTTAAATTTGCACACATTTCCAGAAGATGAATCTGAAGATTGGATAAAGCCAGGTTCAAAATTCTTGTTTGATTTTGTTGACACATTAGAGCTAAAGGTTTTTAGCGAGGGGATTTTGAATATCTCTTTTTATCACTTTATAAATCAGAAAATACTGTCAAAAGCCAGAAGAAAACACATTTTAAACATGTTTTTAGGAATAAACCGTTAAATATGCACTAATTTGCACACATTTCCAGAAGATCAATCTGAAGATTGGATAAAGCTAGGTTCAAAATTCTTGTTTGATTTTGTTGACACATTAGAGCTAAAGGTTTTTAGTGAGGGGATTTTGAATATCTCTTTTTATCACTTTATAAATCAGAAAATACTGTCAAAAGCCAGGAGAAAACACATTTTAAACATGTTTTTAGGAATAAACCGTTAAATATGCACTAATTTGCACACATTTCCAGAAGATCAATCTGAAGATTGGATAAAGCCAGGTTCAAAATTCTTGTTTGATTTTGTTGACACATTAGAGCTAAAGGTTTTTAGTGAGGGGATTTTGAATATCTCTTTTTATCACTTTATAAATCAGAAAATACTGTCAAAAGCCAGAAAAAAACACATAAACATGTTTTTAGGAATAAACCGTTAAATATGCACTAATTTGCACACATTTCCAGAAGATGAATCTGAAGATTGGATAAAGCCAGGTTCAAAATTCTTGTTTGATTTTGTTGACACATTAGAGCTAAAGGTTTTTAGTGAGGGGATTTTGAATATGCTCTTTTTATCACGTTATAAATCAGAAAATACTGTCAACAGCCAGAAAAAAATGCATTTTAGGATTTTTAGGAATAAACCTTTAAATATGCACTAATTTGCACACATTTCCAGAAGATCAATCTGAAGATTGGATAAAGCCAGGTTCAAAATTCTTGTTTGAGTTTGTTGACACATTAGAGCTATAGGTTTTTAGTGAGGGGATTTTGAATATCTCTTTCTATCACTTTATAAATCAGAAAATACTGTCAACAGCCAGGAGAAAACACATTGTTACCATGTTTTTATGAATGAAATGTTATAAAAATTTAGTTGAATGATCTATGAACAAACCTCTCAGTAAAAACCTTCAGAATATACACCGGAATAAAACTGTAAGTTTTGGTGTGTGTAAGTGATGCTAAAATGGAGAAAAAACTCACTGCATATCAGACACTAAACACTAAACCTTCAGAATATAGACAGGAATAAAACTAAAACTGTACATTTTGGTGTGTGTACATGCTCCTTAAGTGGAGGAAAAACAGTTTTTAAAGATATGTATTGAAATTGAAATCTACAGATGTACATAGATAGACACTTAAAAGTGTTTAGTGGATGTTTTCCTTTCACTGGTCTGAAAACAACATGTTATGAAATGCCTAAATAATTCATAGGTCAAAATCTCATGTTTTTTACCTGTTGTGTCTTGGCTTAATAATAAAAATGAAGTGGGTTTGATTCTAATGTGTGTTTAATTTTATACTGTATCTTCATGATTCACATGAACTCTTACTTCTCTATGGACTTCAGTTGGTGTCAGGATGGCATCAGATGATGTAGCAAATCTCGCCGACTCGTTGGCGAAAACTCAAGTCAACGAGGGGGAGCTCAGCTATAAAGGACAGGGCCTTAAACTGGACAACGCTCAGTCTGGTGAGCTCAAACACACATCAGCCGATGATTATCTATCAATATCTCCTCTGTTTCTGGCATCTTTATGAAAGAATAACAGACGTATTGTCGGGTTTTGTGTGCAGTGGCAGAGATAGTGAAGGAGGTCGAGGAGTTTGACGGTCTGCGTGCGCTCAGGCTGGAGGGAAACACCATCGGCGTGGAGGCGGCGCAGACCATCGCCAAAGCCTTGGAGAAGAAGAGCCACCTGCAGGTGCTGAAATCTCTTCATTTACTCAACTCTAACAGTCATTCTTAACTGGTGGATCGCAACCTGAGAATGGGTTGCAGGTCTATAAGCAAAGTGAAAATTTAGAAATGTTGCCTTTACAATAAACTGAAAAATATGGAAGCCCATTTCCACCAAAAACATGCAGATATCATGCATAAAATGTCAAAATTATGATTTGAAAAGTTGATATTAGGACTTAAAAAGTGTCATAACTTTGACTTAATCTCATAATTATACTTAGTATGTCATAATTTCAACGTTTTGAGTCATAATTTCGAACCCATTTCTGCCACAAAAGAAAAAAATATAATTTTAAAAGTCATAATTATCCTAATTATGAGATAAAAAGTCCAAATGATGACTGTAAAAGTCATTATTAGATAGTTATTGGAAATTATAATGTTAAAAGTGGAAATTTTAACTTTAAAAGTTAAAAATTGTCTAAGTGTGTTTTAGTATGTCATTATTTCTACTTATGAAATCATAATTTCGACTCTTCATCTCATAATTATGCCATAATTTTTACTTTTTCTGCATCTTTTTTTTCTTATGTGGCAGAAATTGGGTTCCATAGAAATATTTTTTTAAAATAAATAAGTTGAAGCACTGAAAGTTTTTAACTGTAAATAAAAAGATGAAATTAGGACTTCAAAAGTCTGTCATAATTTCTAATAATTTTTTTTATTTTAAAAGTCATAATTATGAGATAAAAGTTTAAATTATGACTGTAAAAGTCATTGAAATAAAATGTTGAAATTATGATTTTAAAATGTATGTCTTAGTATGTCATAATTTATTTTGAAATCATCATTTCATCCTTTTCTCTCATAATTATGGCTTTGTATGCATGGTATTTTTTTCTTATGTAGCTGAAGTTGAAGCGCTTAAAGTTTTTGACTGGAAATTAAATAATTTAGTTTGATTGATGAACTAAAACCAAACAAACACTGAAATAAAAATAACAGGTTCACTTGCTGCAATATCAAATAAGATTTTTGACAGTCACAATGTTACAGAACCACAACTGTGACAAGATAATGGAAAAAATATGAGATGTGGATAAAAATGAGAAATATTTATATTGTTTTGAATTATGGAAATCAGTAGTGTGTTACTCTTTTGCCAAGAGTAAGAAACCACAGATGATAATATTAATATTATATACATTTTTGGACATTTTTGTAATGTTTATTTACTTCACGCTCGTATTAGGAAACAAAAGGAATCTATGTACTGTATCTCTATTGTTTTTTATGTTAGTGCTGTCACTGGAGCGACATGTTTACCGGACGCCTGCGAGCTGAAATTCCTCCAGCGCTGGTAAGATTTGACGATTTACCAATTCAAGTTTTCTTTATGGTTCCACAATCATCTATGATTGCTGAAACCCTTTGCGAACTCTATATTACACCCAAGGTGCTCCTAGTAAGTAGTTGTGACTAGTGTTGGGGAAATTTCAAAAGTAATGTATTACAATATTGCGTTTCTCCCAATACTGGTCGTGTCTAGAGCAGAGCGTTTAACGACTAAGCTGTGTTTCTCCAGGTTTCTCTGGGCGATGCGTTAATCACGGCTGGAGCTCGCCTTAAGGTTCTGGATCTAAGCGATAACGCCTTTGGACCCGATGGTGTGAAAGGCATCGAGAAGCTGCTCAAGAGCGCCGCCTGCCACTCGCTGCAGGAACTGCGCCTGAACAATTGTGGGATGGGCATCGGAGGAGGAAAGGTGGGTGGGGTTTATGATGATGTCATCTTCATGGAACACAACAGCCGGGTTCCAGAAGGAAAAACTCCATTAATTTTCTCTAATGGGGACCCAGATCCGACCCACATCTGGTAGATGTGGATTCCACACGGAGCAGATGTGGGCCAGGGGGTGTATTACAGAAACATCTTAACTTTAGAATCCTATCTTATCTGTTTGGTAACCATGGCAATTTCAGTTAGGACCGCATTTAGGACAAAGGCTATTACAGAATGACATTTCTTAAGTGCTTAATCTTATCTTAACTACGGATATGAAACGGGTATTACAGAAGCATCCTTACTAAAAGCTGTCTTAACTTTTGGACAACCCCACTGGTGTCCTAACTTCAAACCTTTTTGAAATCCAACGGTAAAAATCACAGTACAAAAGCCTTTTTCGAGAGAGCGTTACATGTATTAATGATATAAGATGAAGAGCAGCGATGTTTGATGGTGGAGAGACTTTTGGAGGACCCAGAGGATGTGCTGTGCTTTGATGATAAAATGCTTGTAAATAATCACAGACTTCCGCAACACATGATTTTGCAGTTAGACGAATTGCGACCAACATTACAAAGGCCAACGAGCCGGTCGTTCTTCACTGGCTTAACGTTGGTTTGACGCTGGATGTTCGATATTCGCAAATTTAAGGACCGACTCTTAAGTTACATTTGACATTGGTACCTACACATTTCTAACTTCAATAGCATTTGAACGGAACATGTAAAATGAGTGCATCAAACACCTAGATGAACACTTTACAGTTGGTTTTGATACTGTAAGTCATTCTGTTCAAATGCTATTGACGTTAGAAATGTGTAAACCATTATCGTATGTAACTTTAGAGACAGTCCTTAAATTTGCGCATATCGAACGTCTAATAACGTCAAACCAACTTTATGCCAGTTCATTCGTCAAGTGACTAACGCCTTCTACTTTTCTTTTTGCAAAAGGCGATTTATAAAACAGGCTTTAACTTTTCAACGGAGTTTCAATTTCTGCCGCACAGGAATTAAAAGCACGCCGTTGTTTCTCCATTTTGATTTTAGGTTTACCTCAGAAGCATTTTGCGCGTTGTTGGTTGCTTGGTAACAGACCTGACAGTTGATTACCTAACTTGATGGAGCAGTTTAAGATTTCCTAACTACAGAAAAGATGCGATTTTGTAAGATAGGATAAGAATCCTAAATCAAGTTAAGATTTGCTTCTGTTATACGAAATTGTGAAAAATCCTAAATTAACTTATCATATCTTAAGTTAAGACCTAAGATGAACGTTTCTGTAATACGCCCCCAGATCTGGGCTCACTCTATGTTGCTGTCTGGGGAATTGATTTTTAACGATAACTTAAACTGTTTAACGGTTTTACAGACGTACTGTGAGTTATGTAGGGCTGTAATCTCCCAGTCGATTATTAGTCAATACGTTCTGGCTCGACCAAAATTCTGATTGGTCGATTTTTTGCCGCGTTCATTTAGTTCGTTTTGCCGCATTAATTTAATCAGTTTTGCTGCACCGCGTTCATTTCATCAGGTGCTAATGGGGGTGTTTTCAGAGCAGCCTTGTTTCACAGGTCACAGTCTGTCTTCAGAACACCCCCTTGTTTCCACTTCTTTTGGATTAGCCCAACCCACTGGAGAAGAGAGACAGATTGAAGTAGGCTAGTTTGCTGCTGTATATTATTAATTTAATTGTGAGAGCGTTTTTTCTGCTCTTGATCTGGCTTGTTTAATAAATATTCCTTTTTTATTAAAGTGGACGTGCCTTTTGTGTTTAAGAGTAAAAGCTTTAAGTTAATAGTCTATTCGTGTCTCAGCCGCTGAGCTGATCCTGTTCGAGCTGCACAGAGCGGCTGAAATGATAGTGTCTGTCAGTTATTATAATACATATGACAAAAACAATTGTCTAAATTATGTTTCATATTCCTCAGAAGTTCTTGTGATGATATCACTATTTGACAACATAGTACTATATTTTCGGAAATCATAGGCTATGATGGTGCACGTGATGCAGCGCTGTCAGAACCGAAAGACTCGCGTGTAAGACTCATTTCAGTGCAAAATAATCAGCTCAAAAACGATTTAATATACTGTAAATAACCTACTAGTTTTTTATGTTTATTTATAATTAATTTAGGCAGACAACAAGGCCACCAAGTACTGCGCACAGTGCGCAGCTAATTAATTTAACTTTTTTTTTCCTAACGTAATTTTTAGTCGAAAATTTCAGGACTTCAGTCGACCAAGATTTTCTTTGGTTGATTACAGCCCTAGAGCTATGAGGTTGTTAATGTTGTGGAAAATTTCGAAGTCACATGTGTCCCCTCAGTTCAGTCAGTGCAGAAGAAAATCTCTCAGAAGCGAAGTTCCCGGTCTCAGAAGGTAAACTTTATTGTCAGAACAACAAAGTGAGATGCCAGCTGATCATCTGAATCTCTTCACTTGTAGCTCACACTTTTATACAGTTTGACCAGTGATCTCATCTGCAGGTGCTGTTCTCCCTCTCATTTCTTGGCGTCTACCAAGTACTCCAACATTTTCATCAAAGTCAAACCATTCATAAGCTATCTCTTTGTAATGGTGGCCAACTGCCAACATTTTTGGATTGTCCCAGACAGTGATTTTTTGCCTCATTATTTTTATCAAGAAGAACACATCAAAGGCCACGTGAACCAAAAGAGCAACTTATTATCAGTGCAGGTGGCAGCTGCAAGCAACTTCAGATAAAATCCTATCCTTTCCCATAAGACTTTTCTGAGTCATGAAGGCCATGAGGCCTCTAATCACTTGTAAGCCAATTTATTCTACAATTGTTTTTCATAGGATAAATAAAATACTTCAACAAATGTTTTCATACATTGAACACATCAGACCACTCATTAGACCTAATTTTTAAATTAACTGTGCTCTTTACTAAAAGGACAAAAAAGACATAAATTGACCTTTAAAAATCTCCAACATTAATCGATGGTACTTGGCTTTAAACACATTTTTAAAATAGTCGTTTTAACATAAGGAAATACAACCAAATAAATCGGAATATGCTAAAAAACAAACAAACATGTGAACTGAACTGTAGTGCTCTGTTATATTGTCAATCTTTATGCCAATGGTGATGTGGTGTTGCCGGCTTCTGTAGATCCTGGCGGCGGCTCTGACGGCGTGTCATAGGGAGTCGAGTGCGCTCGGCGCCCCCTTACAGCTGAAGGTGTTCATCGCCGGCCGGAACAGACTGGAGAATGATGGAGCCACGGCGCTGGCGCAGGCCTTTCAGGTGCTGAATGACACGAGAGCTAAATCTCAACTACAATATTAACCATTTTCTTGATTTCCATTTATTTGGGGTTTATTTTAAAATCTACATGTAAGTCAGTCGGTGTTGTTTGGTCCATTGCGAACGTTGTTCGGTTTCCCTCATCTGATTGGCTCATTGGTGAATGCTTTATCTTCTCAGTTGATTGGCAGTCTGGAGGAAGTGCACATGCCCCAGAATGGCATCAATTACCCAGGAGTCACGGCTTTAGCCACAGCTATGCAGCACAACCCACAGCTACGAGTGCTCAACCTCAACGACAACACCTTCACCAAGAGAGGAGCGATCGCTATGGCAGAGGTACACTGGGAAACACTTAAAGGTCCCGTTCTTCGTGATCCCATTGTTCAAACTTTAGTTAGTGTGTAATGTTGCTGTTAGAGCATAAATAATACCTGTAAAATTATAAAGCTCAAAGTTCAATGCCAAGCGAGATATTTTATTTAACAGAAGTTCCCTTTCAAAGCCTACAGCGAACGGCCAGCTTGGACTACATCCTGGTACTTCCTTCATAAATGACGTCAATAGAACAGACTAACCTCCGCCCACAAGAATACGCAAAAAAGGGGGCGTGGTCTTGTTGCTGTCCCACGTGGAGAAGAGGAAGTGTCGCGTGGAGAAAAGGAAGTGTTGCGTTTGAGTGTGTTTGTCGCCATGTCGTCGAGACGCTGTTATTTTCATCCCGGAGTCAAATCACCTTTGTTTGGCTTTCCCAGGGACGCTGTAGAGATCATTGAGCGCATACATCTCCCGTTAAGAGGCGTGACCTTTCCACGTGCGCTAAGCTGCGGTCAAATCACAACACAGGAACCGCTGGCACAATCAGAACTCGTTACGTATTTCTGAAGGAGGGACTTCATAGAATAAAGGAAGTCATCAGCCTGTTTTTAGGACAGTGAAAACAGCGGTGTACAGATCAGTAAATTGTGTTAAAAATACTGTTTTTTTTAACACGCGAAACATGAACACATGTTATATTGCACACTGTAAACACAATCAAAGCTTCAAAAGAACACGAAGAACGGGACCTTTAAGGGTCCTGCACACTGTGCGATTTTTCTAAATCCTCTGCAAATGTTACTTGTCAGACTGTACGAACATGATCCCCGATGTAATGCATGTCACACTGTAGGATCTCAGTTGTCATTATGTCAGACTGTACGACAGTCAAACGCGAAAAACGGACGCAAGCAAGAGACTCGTACGGACTGAGTTTTACGTCATCAATCCGTGACACGTTCGGTAACGGTGAGCCGCAGTCACAGACACAATGGTAGCGTTCAGCAAACAACAAAAACAAGCGGTGGCATTTGTCATTCACCTGACTCTTTTCGACATGTTCCCTGTTGGGATTTGATGTTGTCGCACGAAATGCGTCATCAGGTTCTGCGCTCCTATTGGTTCTTGATTTGACGGTCGTCCGGGGAGAAGTCACACTGCAGGATTGCGCCTCAAATCTTCTGACACTGCCAGAATTTTGTCCGAGGTGAAATTTGATCGCAACGGTCATTAATGGTTGTCGGTGCACATGTCAAACTAAGGATCAAAGACTTCAGATTTTAGCCTAGGATCAGAGAAATCTTTTAGGATTTCAAAATTTGTCTCAGACGGCCAAATCGTGGCCAAAATCGCACAGTGTGCACCCGGCTTTACTGTGCTTTAGATGAAAAATCTAATATATATATATATATATATATATTATAACATTATGACCACTGACGGGAAGTGAATAACACTGATGATCTCTGTTAGTGGGTGGGATATATTAGGCACCAAGTGAACATTTTGTCCTCAGAGTTGATGTGTTAGAAGCAGGAAAAATGGGCAAGTGTAAGGATTTGAGAGAGTTTGACAAGGGCCGGATTGTGACGGCTAGACAACTGGGTCAGAGCATCTCCAAAACTGCAGCTCTTGTGGGGTGTTCCCGGTCTGCAGTGGTCAGTCTCTATCAAAAGTGCTCCAAGGAAGGAACAGTGGAGAACCGGCCACAGGGTCATGGGCGGCCGAGGCTCATTGATGCACTTGGGGAGTGAAGGCTGGCCCGTGTGGTCCGATCAAACAGACGAGCTACTGGAGCTCAAACTGCTCCAGAAGTTAATGCTGGTTCTGATAGAAAGGGGTCAGAATACACAGAGCATCTTAGTCTCTTTCCGCAGATAATGTGCACAAAGCACAAATGGTTCAGGAACGGTTTGAGGAGCATGTGTGTGTAAGTGATGCTGAAATGGCGAAAAAAACTCTATAAAGAAATGTATTGTTATTGAAATGTACAGACGGCTAAATCTACAAAACAATACAAGTGTACTTTGGGTGTTTTCTTCCCACTAGTCTGAAAGAAGAAAAATAACCTTCAAAATAAAAATCTATGGTTTTTAAAAGTGTTTCTCTGTGTGTGTTGTTAGGCACTGAAACACCTGCGCAATGTTCAGGTGATCAATTTCGGCGACTGTCTCGTGCGGTCTGAAGGAGCCAGTGCCATAGCAGAGACTCTGAGCGAAGGACTGCCCATACTCAAGGTATGACAGATCACTCGGACTAATTGTGATTATATGTTATGTAGCTTTGGCTAAAGGACTTAAATCAGTAAAGATGCTCGTCTCATTCTCATCAGGAGCTGAATCTGTCTTTCGGTGAAATCACAGAGGAAGCTGCTCTGGAAGTGGCCCGATCCGTCAAGCACAAAGATCAGTTGGAAAAACTCGACCTGAATGGTACAAACACACACAACACACTTCTTAAACATAAAAACATCACAGCATCATCAGGATTTATCTGCAAATATCTGAAGAGTCTCATGATTATGATCAAGATCATTGAAGATGCACTGGTTTAACCTTCACCGTCCCTCGCATTCTGTAACAAATCAGTCAAAATGACCCGAAGCCCTAAAATTATACTTTTTGTTTTTGTTCCAGCAAGCTTATATCATTTCTTTTTTCTTTTTTTAATGCAATTATTTTTTATTTACCTTTGAATTACTAGATTTTATCAATAATGATATCATTTAAGCTCATTATTCACATTGTTTCAACTACAACAAACTCAACATTCATGCATAACCCTGTTAATTCAGCTCAGATTATCTCACATTGGGTGTCTCTGCCGACCTCCTGTGGAAAAATAATAATATAACATGATATTTAATGACTCTTGATGGCCTTATAGCTCTATATTGATCAAATGAGCTGCGCCGCTGGGTCCTAAAGCCAGTTAATTCAGTATGCATTCAGATACACATGTAGACATTATAAAATACATTTTTAGTAAAGTTTAGTTTTAAATCTGAGCATTTTAAGGGTTTTCTATGCATAATGAAGTATTCCATTCATTTCTATGGGGGTCATTTTAATCTGTGAGGGTCTAATTGGTCACTTTTTAAAATTTCAACCATATAAACCTGTCAAAGATTGTTGTGCGTATTCGTGGTTCAAGTGACAAAATTCCTACAGTCTTGGACCATAAAAATTAATTTCGGGTCAAAATGACCCGAGGGACGAATGCTCTCAAACCAATGGTGAACAGGTTATAAACCACTTTTTGACATTTAAGATTTAATCAAGATTAACAGTGTTTTCTGTCACAGTTGTGTATTTGTGTATCATAATACACTCCTAAATGTGCTGAAACACACTAACGGTGATTTGCAGTGATAAAGCGACCGTTAGATGCACAGTTATTATTTAACTAAAACTACTTTTGTCATTTGAAATAAACATCAACTGAAAAATAAAAACCTAAACTTATTTTATTTCATCTAGTTGCCAAAGAAACCTTTCACACTTTCAATAAGCTGTACTAAAATATCTAATACTAAAAGTGAAATGACTAAAAACCATATACATATAGAAAAACATTAAATATGTTAAATAACAAAATTACAAAAAAGTAAATGAAAATGGAAAATATAAAAATACTAAAATTACTACAGCTAAAAGTGAAATAAAAATAACTAAACTATATTGACATATATTTAAAAATATATATTATATTTAAAACCGAGCATAAACAATAGTTACAAAAGCACAGCAAAATCACTAGAACTTTAAAATTAAAATGGAAAATATAAAAAATAAAAACATTGAAAATATTACTAAAACTATAATAGCATCTCATTTCAAAAATTAATTTTGCGTCAAAATTTCAGGTCAAAATCAACACTGGTTAGATGACAACATGAGTGACAAATGTCATTAAAAATTGCACACTGCGCTAATACTCATACACACCTCTACAAGGGGTGTGACGAGACACTTATCTCACGAGACGAGATAAGACGAGATTTTTACATAGTATTTTAAGAAAACATGACTAGAAAAATATTCTGCAGGTGCATTTTTTGACTTTATCTAATCAACTTGTAAGTTTTAGTTTAAAAATGTTTTAACTAATCAACTTGTAAAGAATGTCATTTCAGTTCTACTTCATGAATCTATCCATAAGAAATCTTGTCACACTCCTAACATCCACATAATAAATGTGTTTGTGTTTAGGGAACAGTCTGGGGGAGGAAGGATGTGACAATCTGAAAGAGGTGATGGACAGCATGAACATGGGAGACAAACTGGGCTCTCTGAGGTACCAAACACACACTAAACAACGTCAATCTTACAAAACGTTTCGGTTACTAATGTAACCTCGGTTCCCTAAGAAGAGGGAACGAGTATTGCGTTTTGCTAAAACGCAAGGGGGAATTTCATTTCCTCGAGATATTGAAGCAAATTTTTATCCAAAAATACCTTTTAAACGCAGTGCAGCTGCACAACTCTCAGCAGGAAGCAGCTGCGTGCTGATTGGCTGTGCCGCTGCAACTGCAGCAACCTATAGCGAGACCGTGGGGCAGGACGGACCAATCAGGTCCTTCCAAATTCCCGCCACAAGGGGCAACAGAATTTGCATAGCCAAGGGTATATAAGACCCACTCTCGCAAGGTTAGTCAGGTTAATCGACTGAAGCGACTCCTGAGCAAGTGAGCAAGCACGGCAAGCAAAACGCAATACTCGTTCCCTCTTCTTAGGGAACCGAGGTTACATTAGTAACCGAAACGTTCCCTTACGAGAGTACTCTCGTATTGCGTTTTGCTAAAACGCAAGGGGGACCAATGCAAAACGCCGTGCTTGCTTAATGGCTCTAAGGCCGACGACACCAAACCCAGGCCAACCTAGGTGGGCCCGTAATATGATATCAATAATTCAGAGTGAGCCAGACCTGAGTCGGGCCCTAATGAGAATGAACACGATATACGTGCAATAATAAGAATAGACCAGACATAGTCGGGTCAGGAATAATGAGTGGCCAGATAATTCGAGCCATATAAGGAATATGCTTATGACTTATACAATATCCAACCCAGGCCGGACTTATCGAGCCTTAAGGGGTTAAATCTGTTTACACAGCAAAAAGCCCGGCTTGTAAAGCCGGAACATCTAAATTATAGAATCTGATAAAAGTGGACGGGGAGGCCCAGCCTGCCGCCGCACAGATATCGTTCAGAGAAATGCCAGTAGACCAAGCCCACGAAGAGGCCATACCTCTAGTAGAATGGGCTTTAATGCCTAAGGGGCAGCTGAGATCTTTAGACTCATAGGCCAGTGAGATAGCATCCACTATCCAACGTGACAAGGTCTACTTTGTGGCCGCGCACCCTCGGGTGTGGCCGCCAAAGCACACAAAGAGCTGTTCAGTTTGCCTGAAAGCAGCGGAACGCTCTATGTATATTCTCAGCGCTCTGACAGGACAGAGCAAATTAGCATCTATTTCATCTGACTGTGATAAAAGTGCCGAAAGTGAAATGACCTGTGCTCTGAACGGAGTTGAAAGCACTTAGGTACGTATCCATGTCTTGGTTTGAGGACGACTTTGGAGTCGTTTGGCCCAAATTCCAGACACAAGGCGCTCACAGAGAGCGCGTGCAAATCATCCACTCGCTTAACTGATGCGATCGCTAGCAGAAAAGCGGTCTTTAGTGACAGGAGCTTTAAGCTCACTGAATGCAGAGGCTCAAATGCAGAGCTCTTCATGGCATCCAGGACCGTGGACAGGTCCCATATAGGGACAGAAGGGGGGCGAGGTGGGTGAAGCCTTCTAGCCCCCTAAGGAAGCGAACAATGAGATCGTTCTTTCCTAGTGACAGTCCGTTCACTCGAATGTGATACGCTGCTATAGCAGCCACATAAACTTTGAGCGTGGAGGGGGAGCGACCCGCGTCCAGAAGCTCTTGTAAAAATGTAAGCACCTCTGACACTGCACAATCATGTGGGGTCAGACTTCGCGCTTTACACCAGTCTGAAAAGACTGACCATTTGCCTGAATAGAGCCGCCTAGTCGTGGGGGCTCTAGCTTCAGTAATAGTATTCATTACGCTTTCAGAGAGGTTCTCATGTACCCGTTGATGGGCCAAACATGAAGCGCCCATAGATCGGGACGGGGATGCCAGATCTGCCGTTCCGCCTGCATGAGGAGGTCTCTCCTCAGCGGAATCGGCCACGGAGCTGCATCTGACTCAGCAGTGAGAACCAAGGTTGGTTTCTCCAAAGCGGGGCTATTAAAAGCACAGCGCAATTGCTCTCCCTGATCCTCTCTATGACCTGAGGTAACATTGAGACTGGGGGAAAAGCATAAAGAGGAAGGTTGGGCCATTCGTGGGCCAACGCATCCTCCTGCTTGGAGAAATATATTCGGCATTGAGCATTATCTTGTGAGGCGAAAAGATCCACTTTTGCCTCTCCAAACTTGCCCCAAATTATCTGAATTTTATTTGGGTGAAGAGACCACTCTGCAGGGGACACTTTGCCCCTGGACAGCATGTCCGGACCCAAATTCAGAATGCCTGGCACGTGAGTCGCTCTCAGCGAGCTCAGATTGTGCTCTGCCCATATTAGGGCTTCTTCCGCCATTGAGTGCAGATCGACAGATCTCAGACCGCCTTGGCGATTTATATAGGCTACCACCGACCTGCTGTCCGTTCGGATCAGGACATGGTGGTATTTTATGTACGGAAGGAAAGCTCTTAGCGATATCGTGACCGCTTTCATCTCTAGACAGTTTATATGAAGGCTCTTCTCCGAGTCTGACCAGAGACCGGAGATCGGCCTGCCCTCGTGAAGGGCTCCCCAACCTAGGTTGGATGCATCTGTCGAGATAACTTTCCACTTCGTAACAGTGCCCACACTCACGCCCGTCCTGTACCAGGCGGGATTTTTCCAAGGAGCCAGAGCTAACATACAGCTGTGGTCTACCCTGATTCGTAATCGGCCCGAAAGCCATGCGTGAGCTGGAACGCGGCGATTCAGCCAGCGCTGTAGAGGGCGCATGTGTAACAGACCCAGTCTGAGCACTGGCGCCGCTGAGGCCATGAGACCCAACATCCTCTGAATATATTTGAGAGGAATGCGTGCACCGGACCTGAGGGAAACCGCTCGGTTCCGAACAGAGAGCGCGCGCTGTGACGTCAGCCGCGCGCTCATCTGCAGTGAGTCCACTACTGTTCCCAGAAACGAAACATTCTGTGTGGGAGACAATAAGCTCTTTGCCACATTGATTCTGAGTCCCAAGCATTGTAAATGGTTGAGAAGCCAGGATCTGTGGTCTAATAACTGTATCTCTGACTGAGCTATTATGAGCCAGTCGTCGAGATAGTTGAGAATTCTCACCCCCCGAAGCCTCAGCGGGGTTAGCGCCGCTTCCATGCACTTTGTAAACGTGCGAGGGGCTAGGGATAGACCAAAAGGTAGCACCTTGTATTGGTAAGCTTTCCCCTCGAAGGCGAATCTCAAGAATGGCCTGTGATGGGGGGCTATTTGTATGTGGAAATAGGCATCTTCTAGATCCACAGTGAAAAAACCAATCTCCCGGGCGAATGTGCGCGAGGATTTGTTTCATTCTCAACATTCTGAACGGGCGCTTCATAAGGGCTTTGTTCAGATGTCTGAAATCTAGAATGGCCTGAGGCCACCGTCCTTTTTTGGCACAAGGAAGTAGCGACTGTAAAGCCTGACTCGCTCTGTGAGGGGTGCACGGTTTCCACCGCTCCCTTTATTAACAGTTTGATATTTCAGTTCGAAGCACGTGACTCGTGTCGCTTCTCACCGCTGTCTCTACCACAGTGCGAAAGCACGGTGGTCTGTGAGCGAACTGTAGCGAGTAACCTTGTTATCGAAGCCAAGGGTTGAATTAATTTGTCGGGCGGGTCACTGAATAACAGGGACCTGTTAGCCCGGATGCATTGTGCTAGTGGCACTGTGAGAGGCGGCGTGCACTGAATGGTGACGCACGCCTTATTGGGTCGCCGTGGAAATGGCGCTTACCAAGGGGATTGTGTTTGTGTACAGAAGAGCACGTTGCTCACGGGCTCATAAATAGTAAATAGGGAAATAGTGTTCCCAGCCGCCTGAGTGCAGGGGGCCGGAGAACGCAGAATAGCGGCGAACGCTTTATTTGTGTCGCCGGGGAAATGGTGCATGTGTACAGGCGAGCGCGTTTGTTTGCGGGCTCGTTGATTGTAGGAATAATGTTTCCAGCCGCCTGAGTGCAGGGAGCTGGGGAACATAGGAAGTGCTTGAGTGTAGGGGTACAACTTTGATGTTGGCACACTGCCTACAGATGAACTCGTAACACTGTGTTTGGATAGTGTTACTGTAAAGTGGACGCATTCTTGCGGATTAGTCCACGTGCACGTTAGCGGCAGGGCTAATGGATAGCGCGTGCTCTGCAGGCGCGAGTCTACCTAGCCACTAGAAAAGCTCTGATTCATTGTAAATAATGTGTGGTGGCTCGCACTGTATAATGGGAGCCACTACATAGAGTACTCGCGGCACACGCCAGCGAGAGAATTCACAGAGGTAAACGCATAACAGCGTCAATGTGCAAATGAGCATGTTTGGCCACAGGCTAGTTATTGCAATGTTACATCTCCAGTCACCTGAACTAAGGGAACTGGGAGAATATCAGGTTTATTGAGTGATTTTGTGGCACTGAATTAATAGTGCTTATGCAGGAGTGCACACTATGTAGTGGACACATTACCTACAGTGTTGAACCACTCCAGCCGCCTGAATAGGGGGACTGGGAGAAGTGATATTTGTCGTTATGCTCTAGACGGAGAGCGCATGTTATGACGCGCTCTAGTCAGCGAACGCGCGCTGTGCAGAGAGCGCGCGCTGCCATATAAGGCTGTTTACCTTTGGCAGAAGCGCGCACTGCAGCGAGAACGGCTGTGACGTAAGCGCGTTCTCGGTATATCCAGCAGCCTGAGTTCGCTTAGCTTATGTTGAGTTCACTCGTGTGCAGAAGTGCACATCTTCTGTCCGCGTGGCGGCAGTATCACATTCTCTCTCAGCGGCCATTTCAGGGCGGCTGAGTAAGAGAAGAAGCGAGTGAAAAGCCCCGTATGCCCGCGGCGCTATTAGCACGGCGGGAATAACGTTCTCTGTCCACGGCCAATTAGAGCGGCGGAAGAGAGAGAGGGAAGCGCGTGTAGAGCTCCATATGTCCGCGGCGTCATCAGCGCAGCGAGGATATAACATTCTCGGTCCGCGGCGCGTTTCAGCGCGACGGAATGAGAGAAAGGGAGAGCTCTGTATGTCCACAGCGGGGATATAACATTCTCTGTCCACGGCCATCTTAGAGCGGTGGAGATGAGAGAGGAAGGAGTGAAACTCCGTATGCCCGCGGCGTCATCCGGTCCGCCGAACGAAACAGCAGCAGCCGCCATGCGAGGGGAGCTGTGCTGCTCGTCGACGAACAAGACGGGCGATGGCGAGGCACGCGGGGACATGCCCGGCGTGTGCTCGTCAGAGCGCTCCGGTGGCCTCTGGTCGCGACGTTTCTTCTTCCGTGGCTCTAGAGGCTGGGAGCACGGGACGGGATCCGAGTCGAAGCTGGCGAGCCGAGCCCGAAGGGTCTGCAGCGCCAGTTCGTCGCACTCAGGGCAGCCGCCCTGGTTGAGTGCAGTCTGCGTGTGGTCTCGTCCGAGACATGACACGCAGATGATGTGCCGATCCTCGTCCGCGATGAAGCCTCTGCACGAGGCGCAGGAACGAGACATTTGAAACAACGTCTCGGCTCTTTTTGAATGAAAACACAGAAAAAGGTAATAAAGGATATGTGCCGGATGGCGCAGCTGGAAGGCAGGCTGAAGGCGGAGAATCCGACGTCCTCAGGCCGCGTGTTCCGCTGGGTGCGTGTCGACGGCAGGCTTCGATCCGGAGCTCAACGATTGCAAGTCGCTGAAGAAGAATTAATCTGACTAACCTTGCGAGAGTGGGTCTTATATACCCTTGGCTATGCAAATTCTGTTGCCCCTTGTGGCGGGAATTTGGAAGGACCTGATTGGTCCGTCCTGCCCCACGGTCTCGCTATAGGTTGCTGCAGTTGCAGCGGCACAGCCAATCAGCACGCAGCTGCTTCCTGCTGAGAGTTGTGCAGCTGCACTGCGTTTAAAAGGTATTTTTGGATAAAAATTTGCTTCAATATCTCGAGGAAATGGAATTCCCCCTTGCGTTTTAGCAAAACGCAATACGAGAGTACTCTCGTAAGGGAACACATTCCCAGATTCCCTTTATCTTTATGTGAAAAAATACCCTTACCTGATTCCCAGTCAACAATCTGATCTCAGTGATCTCACCATTAAAAAGTCAAGGGTCAAGAGCCCAGCTAAAGCAAACACTGATCTCCATAATGGTAACCAACCAATAAAACATCAACATCTAAACCTCTGTTAATTCTCAATAAGAGCTTTTGTAGACATCTGACAGAAATCAAGTCAGCCATTAAAAAGTCAAGGGTCAAGAGCCCAGCTAAAGCAAACACTGATCTCCATAATGGTAACCAACCAATACAACATCAACATCTAAACCTCTGTTAATTCTCAATAAGAGCTTCTGTAGACGTCTGACAGAAATAAAGTCAGTCTGAACACACCATGTGAGACCACTGTGACCGTGTTGAGAAACAGGAAGGAGACCGATATTTGTGATCATCACATGATCTCACGCGTTGACTGGGTATGCATGTGAATGGAAGTCAATGAACTGTAAAATCTCCGTAATTTCTTTCTTCCACCCCACTTGCACACACGCAGTGATGACGAGGGAGAACCTGAGGAAGATGAGGATGAGGACGATGAGGATGATGAAGACGTGGAGGAGGAAGAAGAAGAAGAAGAAGAGGAGGAGGAGGGAGAAGGAGAGGAAGAAAAGAGTGAATTAAATCAGGTTTGCTAAAAGCTGTAGAATTCAACATAAACACGACGAAAGCATGAGAAGAGAAATAACCGCGTATCTGTGGATGTTTGTGTAGTTCTCAACGCCGCCTTCAGCACCTCGTACTCCAGACGTCTCGTCTTTCCTGAGTTTCCCGTCTCCAGATAAACTACTGCGACTCGGTGAAAGGAGAAGCTCCCTCATCCAGCAGCAGGTCACACATTACACTGAACACACTACAAATATGGCACTTCACTACAGGCCTCGTGCTGAGCGTTTGGTGTGTTTTGCAGGTGGACGTGTTGGACGTGAGTAAGACCGCAGAAGCGTTTCTGAAAATCTCCTCCGTGTATAAGGAAGACGACGCTGAGGTGAAATCAGCCGTGCTGGAGAGTATCGGTGAGATGACGTGCACATCCGTCACATCTGGATCTGAGAGTGACGTTTGACTGATTCCCGTGTGTCTGTGTGTTTCAGATGCGGTGCTGAGTAAAGCCTTCTTCACTCCGTCTTTCCAGGGTTTGAGTTTTGTCTCATCGTTACTGGTGATGCTTGGACTGCTGAAGGTAAAATCATTCAGCGCATTGAGACTGGAAGCTGAAACTGGGCTAGTTTGCGCACACATGTATCGTTTTTTCTTGATGAATACCCTTTCTAGGGCCCTATGATTTCCGCAATCACGAAAATCGCGGAATTGGCATATTAAGCGGGAATCTATTGTTAACGCGGAATTTCCCAGAATTTTACATATTAGGAATGAAATGCGGTTTTGTGTGGGAGAAGAACGTATGTCTGGGGAAAATGCAGACCGGGGGAAGCAAATCTGGGCAACACAACCCCTCCCGTCATTTCAGCTCCCCTTCAAAACAATGAAAGTATGGCGAAGCGGCTCTGCTTTCGTCGGCGAAAAAGTTAAGAAACTCAACGCTAAGCCCTCAGTACCGAGCCGAGCAGCTCCCTCGCGGGGAGTGCTTGCTGTATTTTGCCTTGTTTTTAATGCACTTTAACCTCTTAACTGTCACCGTCCCACTGGTGGGACGCCTGGTGCTCTTTTTTTTTAATCGCCTTTTTTCGTATCATATATTTAAGTAATTACCATAAATTAGGTATCATTTGAAAGCTTACAAACTCAAAATTCATCCTGTGAAAACCGTTTTGAACACAATTCGGACATTGTGTTACCATGGAAACGTTACTCTAAATTATTCTTTATCCTCCCCTAGTGGGCGGTGTCAGGTTTCATATTACAACAATTATTTTAACTACTTTATGTTCAAAATCTCAACACATATTGTCGGAAAGGTCTGAGTCTCAAGGGTCCATATTTGGTGACTGTTTTGTGATGGAAGTGATATTTGGACAGAAATTTACAGGACAATGCATCAAAAAAAAACAATAAATGGAGTTTGAATGACACCCGGTGGCTATTTTTGGTACAGCGCCTAAACAAAATCTCATGGGAACTTCAATTTTTGTGATATCAACTTCAAATTTGGAACACAAATTGGTTAGACATATGGCTTTGATTTCATAGTAATTTTAGAGTAAATTCTTTTTTGTAAAATATATATATTTATATGAAATAAAAAATATATAGTACAGTATTTTTCATTTAAAGTAAATTTAAACTTCCAGAACTCTTTCATACTTTCATACTTTGAATTGCTTACTTCAGCAATAATCTGCAGAGTGTCGTCTTTAAAACGAAACTTAGGTCTATATTCCAAAGCTTTCTTGAATTACAGCCCTTTAAGTTTGGATAGTGCATTTTCATGTGTATTCTCAAAAAGGGGGGTGACAGTTAAAGGGTTAATGTACTGTATAGAAAATAATGTCTTAAATGAACTTGAGAGAAAATGAGATGCGCGGGACAGCGCGTCTGATCCGCATCATGTTCGGCAGATCTTAAAGTGACAGTGGCACTGATAATGTCTGTCATTAATGTTCAAAGAACAACGGGAACAGAGAGGATAGTAGCTTTAATGACGATTCATCTATATTTCACGTATTATTTATGCTGTTTAGAAAGGTGTTGATAACTTTATTCAGTTTCTGTGTAGACTATGTCTAACAGTAAAAGCCAAAGGTAAATATAACATTTATTATAATGGGTTTATGTAAAGATTGTTTTAAATTCAATTAAATTAAAATTTGTTATTTTTAAAAGCCTAATAAATGTTGAAATTGGCAGCTTTCAGTTATACTGTAATGTAACGTCATCAATGTTTCATATAGACATTAATATCAGTGATACTGGCCTTCATTCATAAAAAGATGCCATTACAACACACATTTAAAATATGCTGTCTTTAAGTTGTTTCTTCATTAATTTGGAGAGTAACTGAAATTATTACAATATCAAAATATTAAAAACTCCAATGTTTTTAATTGCAATTATTCATGATTAATTACAGAACAAATGTGATTAATTAGTTTTTTTTTTTATTATCAATTCACAGCACTAATATTTCATTGTGACTTGAAGTGCTTAGAGTGGAGTGTTATGTTGCATCATGCGGTATTTGTCCTGAAAAGTAAATGTGATGTTTGTTACCTCAATAAATCTAAGGTCATTCCTATTTTATGTTTTATGTTCTATTATATTAACATTAAAAATACACTCTTTTTACTACTAAATTAACAGTTAAAGGTTAAAAAACTGTTTCTTCTCACAGAAATTAAAACGAAAAAAAAAAAGGAATTAGCAAAAATTTAAACAGAATTTGGGAAAAAATAAAACGGATTTCATCGGGCCCTACCTTTCTCTTGGAAATTATGTCACCATTTTACTGTATGTTGACTTTGTCGTTTTGTCTATTTGTGCATTTCTATACTAGTTTGGGCTTTTACAATTGTACCGAACCATGTTCTCTTTTTGAAACCAAGATCCGATTGCAAACTCAATATAAACCCCTAAATGTTCATGTAGACCCCAGATTGCAAACCCCTGTGCTATTAGAAATGTTTGATTGCTCACCATGACTAGAACCGTTTGAGCTGATGGTGGACAGCATTTTTTGATCCTCTCTGTTTCTCTGTAGAGTGAGGACAAGCTTAAGCCGGTGAAGGTGGTCCCAGGTCACCTCCACTGTTTGGAACATGCCATAAAACAGAGTTATTTCCCCCGGGAAAACATCACTGTCCTCAATGCTTTCATGGCCAGGTAACTCGACAATCAAATGTTTATGCGTGTGTTTGTTCTTAATATGTGATGACTGAATCTTCTCTTTGCGTGTTTGATTACTCTTACATGTGCAGGCAGAATAAATCGCTGGAGGTGTGCAGCAGCGCTCGAGACCGCCTGAAATTCACCCTGCAGAACCTCGCATCAGAGAGCTGAACACACACACCGCTTCAAAACACAAACATTTGCTTAAAAGAGTTCCACGTGATTGTCAATAATAAACTAACATGTCTTGAAACATCACCTGTCGTCTTCCTGAGTTTTCTTCAGTAATAATAAAGAAATGTTCAGTAGAAATGTACAGTCACTGAAATTCAAATAACAGACAAAATCTGCAGTGAAAAACAACATTGTACTAAAAAGAAAATGTCTATATATATATATATATACACACTCACCTAAAGGATTATTAGGAACACATACTAATACTGTGTTTGACCCCCTTTCGCCTTCAGAACTGCCTTAATTCTACGTGGCATTGATTCAACAAGGTGCTGAAAGCATTCTTTAGAAATGTTGGCCCATATTGATAGGATAGCATCTTGCAGTTGATGGAGATTTGTGGGATGAACATCCAGGGCACGAAGCTCCCGTTCCACCACATCCCAAAGATGCTCTATTGGGTTGAGATCTGGTGACTGTGGGGCCATTTTAGTACAGTGAACTCATTGTCATGTTCAAGAAACCAATTTGAAATGATTCGAACTTTGTGACATGGTGCATTATCCTGCTGGAAGTAGCCATCAGAGGATGGGGACATGGTGGTCATAAAGGGATGGACATGGTCAGAAACAATGCTCAGGTAGGCTGTGGCATTTAAACAATGCCCAATTGGCACTAAGGGGCCTAAAGTGTGCCAAGAAAACATCCCCCACACCATTACACCACCACCACCAGCCTGCACAGTGGTAACAAGGCATGATGGATCCATGTTCTCATTCTGTTTACGCCAAATTCTGACTCTACCATCTGAATGTCTCAACAGAAATCCAGACTCATCAGACCAGGCAACATTTTTCCAGTCTTCAACTGTCCAATTTTGGTGAGCTCGTGCAAATTGTAGCCTCTTTTTCCTATTTATAGTGGAGATGAGTGGTACCCGGTGGGGTCTTCTGCTGTTGTAGCCCATCTGCCTCAAGGTTGTGCGTGTTGTGGCTTCACAAATGCTTTGCTGCATACCTCGGTTGTAACGAGTGGTTATTTCAGTCAAAGTTGCTCTTCTATCAGCTTGAATCAGTCGGCCCATTCTCCTCTGACCTCTAGCATCAACAAGGCATTTTCGCCCACAGGACTGCCTCATACTGGATGTGTTTCCCTTTTCACACCATTCTTTGTAAACCCTAGAAATGGTTGTGTGTGAAAATCCCAGTAACTGAGCAGATTGTGAAATACTCAGACCGGCCCGTCTGGCACCAACAACCATGCCACGCTCAAAATTACTTAAATCCCCTTTCTTTCCCATTCTGACATTCAGTTTGGAGTTCAGGAGATTGTCTTGACCAGGACCACACCCCTAAATGCATTGAAGCAACTGCCATGTGATTGGTTGATTAGATAATTGCATTAATGAGAAATTGAACAGGTGTTCCTAATAATCCTTTAGGGGAGTATAGATGCATTTGACTTTTACCCCCAATATTGTCTTTTTTAAATACTATAATAAATAAAGACAAAACTGGAAAAAGTTAAAAATATGTTGTAAAAATGTATGCTGTAAATTTTGTAACTGGCCTGGAAACGTTTCCCAATAATTCAGAACATTCGATTTAAAAATCACTGATATTCCCAGGTTTGCACTTTAAATATTGTGTACTTATGATAAATATAGAAAATATTATTATATTATAGCAATTTTCATGTCTTTTAAGATTGTATACAATTCTGTTACTTAACTTATTCATAAATAAATAATTTAAATGACATAATATTATAAACATCTTTATGGAAATTACTATAATACAGTGATATTTTCTATATTTATTATACAATGAATATTTCCCAGTTTAGATCTTCCTTTAAATATTTAATGTGCTTTGCATGAATATCAGGGATATTTAAATTGAATGTTATGAATTATTATGAATTGTTTCTGGGCCTATTACAACATTTAAAGAATTTAATTTGTTTTTTATTTTTGTTTTATTTCAATTTAATTTATGTATTTATTCAAATATAGGATTTAATCATTTAAGTTACAGAATTGTATCCTTATTTACATCCATAATTTCCATAAAACAATGATATCTGTATTTCTTTCATATACAATAAATATTTGTAAAATGTAAAACTTGTAACAGTAAAAAATGTATCTTGTAACAGGCTTGGAAACAATTCATAATAATTAATAACATTCGTAAAATGTAATAAACTATAGCTCCATTTATTATATATAATAATATAATATTAATATAATATATTACCATTTTATAAACACATTTATAAAGACTCATTAAGACTTATAATGCATTATAAGAACAGTTACATTTATATTATTTTGTAATTATCATGCATTTGCTTTTTCAGTGCATGCTCACAATCCATCATACACTGATTTATAAATATTATTAGTCAGACGTGTGGTTTCATGAATGTTTTTATAATGTTATTATATTATAGTTACCATTACATTTTAGTAATTCATATTTATTTCTGTCATATTAGTGAATATAATAAATATATAACTAATAGTCATGCTGTTCTTATAAGTAATAGTTACTAACCTCTATAAATGATGAAAAAACAAACAAATCATCATAAATACAACATAAAAAAAGCATATTTTTTTACTTCTCGCAAAACACTGCAACAATATTTTATAAAGTATCATTTCAAACTGCTGTAAGTAATACAATGCAAATGATCGTGATTTAACGGTAAAAGACTGTAAAAATGCTACGGTTAGAAACTGCTTAACAGAAAGTGTCCGTACTATATACGGTGAGTAACTGTAATAGAGCTTCTACAGTGTGTGACATTAATATTACAGGACTGTCCATACATTTCCCATCATGCACTTCCATTTACAGTAAAAACAAGAATACAATAATTTGCTTTACAATTTATTGAAAAAAAAATCAAATGTTTTGTTACAGTTTAATTACAGATCAATATTGTAATTTGACATTTGTATGTAATTAAAGAATAAATACTGTATAAAAAATGTGAATTACTGTTATATGCCAATGTCATAATATTTAAATAACATCTGTTAATAAACAGATAATGTTAGTTTGTAATTTTACAGAGTTTTGAGAACAAAAATCTGTCATTTTCCATAAAATTTTTTTTTACAGAGCGTTTAAAAAGTACATTTGTATATATATATATATATATATATATATATATGGTTTGTCTAGATAAGACCCTATTACATTAAAAACATTAAACTGAGTTGCTATTTATGTTTAGATATAATAATCAATACTTAAATTTAAAAACACTGCACATATTAAGGCAGGTTTTGCATTTGCACTAATAAATTGTTTTTCCTAGTCCACTTCAGGCTTGTTTTTAACAGCAGAGAATGAAAAAAGAGAATAAAGACTTAAAGGGCATATTGCAGGTTAGAGACTCCAGTGAGTCAATGTATAGAAAAATAATGTAGGAACTAGATTTCCATAAAATATACTTATAAATACGCTATTAAGGCTTTTGGAGTCGTTTTTGTGACAAAAATTTAACTCCTGCATCTAAAAATGCCAAAACCGGACGTGACGAAACGGGAGGGAGTGCGGTGACTTTCAGAGATAGGAAAACAATGGATCGCAATGACAGCTCAGACGTTGAGGACATTATAAATGTGTATTAATACTCATATGGCAGACCACAGCCGTACAATTATGACACACAATTAGAGACAGACCAGGATTAGACAGAACAGCGATTATTCATTTAAAGGTCCCATGGCATGGCATTTTTCTATTATTTTATAATGTTTCCTGAGGTGTACTTATATTGTTAGTATGACTTTTACATCATAAAATGTCATAATTTAGAAATAAAAGGCATTTTTTCTATACTGCTGTTTGCCTGTGGCTGAATGCCCTGCTTCAAGAGGCGTGTCTGCTGTGAGACTTCAGTAAAAACGCCCACTGTTGTGATTGGCTGACATCTAGAACGATTCAGTCCGATTTGGTGAACTGATTCGGTTCACTAAAAAGAACAGGTTCAAAAGAAAGATCGTTCGCGAACCGGACATCACTAACGTACCAGAGACGGAGCTCAGCGATCGCTAACAAAGTTATTTATAGTACCTACTGAGTTATGAGAGCGCTGTCAGTCAGCGCGAGTTTATTGTGTTTGTATCTGAGAGTTCTGAATAAACACGAGTCCCAGTCACGCCGAGTCCGTCTTCATCATTATTACCAACTTTGTAACACATGCAAAGTACCATTACAGCTGTCGAGATGAACGAGTTAAAAGTAAGTGTTGATAATAGCATTATTTTTAAAATAAAATAAAAGCGTCAGTGACGCGCGTTGAGTACACAGCGCAAACAAAGACACAACAGCAGTAATCGAATGTAATCCAGTTTATTGTGGGGCTAGGCTGGCTAGCCCGAATATGCTCACGCTTACCCTCCTTCTGCTTAATCTCACGCCGCGTTTGGTGCCTCCGCTGTGGGCCAGATGCAGTACTGGGGGTCGGGGATGTTGAAGGCCAACGGCCAGTGCAGCCCGAGCTTCGGCGTGTGTGAGGCTGATGTTGAGCAGAAACTCATGACTGTATGCACATTTTAGAACCGGTAGACGCGACGAGGACGTACAAAAACACTGACTCACAAGATAGAAAACATGAAAACACCGTTCTGTCTGGAGAGAGAGAAGCCGCATTGTGTGCACGAATAATAAATAATTAGCTACACATCAGAAATTACTGATCACAGATCAGAAGGAACTGAAAAAAGACTTCTGTTTTCATTTGTACATCCAAACACTGAGAAACTGCCAGCATTCACTCACAAGGAATGATCTCTCGAGCGTTTGCATGGGCGTGCCAGATTCTCTGGGCGGAGGAAAGGGAGGTAACCGTTCCTGCTTGGACGTCAAAACAGGAGACTTCAGGATTGGCTCGTCTGGCCTGTCATTTTCTCAAAGGCAGAGAGAGACAGCCAGAACTCGGGTTTACACCGATCAACATTTCTATCCACTTGGGGACAATATTCAGGCTAGGGGAACTCATATTAATGTTGAAAAACCTCATAAAATGAAAATTTCATGCCATGGGACCTTTAATATCATCCTTTAGGCAAGCTACACACTGCCTGCGTGGCGTGTCCGTTTTTATTTCAACGCATAATTTTCACGACACGCAAATGTTGGAAGCGTTTCCAGGCAAAATAGAAAAGCTGTTTGTCATTTTGACACGAATACATATTAATAAATGACATTTTGATGTTTGAAAGTCTCTAGGTTTTGACATATAATTGTAATCAAGGAAAAATAAATATTAAGGTCGAAATAAAGGTCGGTCGAAAGTTTACTTGATAAAGTTTTAAATATGGATATTTTTCTTACACAAACGCATCGATTCGCTTCAGAAGGCCTTTATTAACACCCCAGAGCCGAGTGGAGCAGTTATATGACGGGCAGATGCACTTTTTATGGACTTCAAAAACAGAGCAACTATGAATCAAATTCTAATGCTTGGATTAGCCTGGACTTCTGTAATATAACTCAGATTTTATTCGTCTGAAAGAAGAATGTCATATACACCTCGGATGACTTGAGGGTGAGTAAATGATGGGCTAATTTTCATTTTTGGGAGAACTATCCCTTTAAGGCCTGTACACACCGGGACGAATATCGCTCGCTATTATCGGCAGCGTTTTTCATGACGTTTTGACGTCGTGCGTGTTCACACCGAAACGATTTTCACTGGCGATGCGTCGAGTGAACGTGTCAATTCAGTAGATGATGGCGCTCCCGCTACACAAGGTGGCGCTGCGCCAGTTTACGCTTCTGACACTCGCTTGTCACACAGAAGAAGAAGAAGAGAGACAGTATTTACGTGCTTGCCAAAACCATTCACACACTTGCTAACTGGCTAGCAGCATTAGCAGCTCATCTTCTTCTTTGTCTACTTCCTCTTCGTTGTATCAGTGTGTGCTCGGCAAGAGCGTTTTGTGCTTGAGCGCCACCAAATGGTGTTTTACTGTCACTTCAGCAGCTCCAGGCACGTCAACAAAAGCGTCGATCTCATTGGTCGGACAGTTTTTAATGCGCCGTGTCAAAATATATATATATATATATTTTTTTTTTTAAATGACTTTTTATGCCTGGTGTTTTGCACACTCACATGGGCGCCCTTTGTTTAGTCACGAGGCGTTAAATGACGGTGATAAACGCGTGCAAAAATCATCCCGGTGTGAACAGGCCTTTACATGAGTATAACAATGTTTGACTCCATCATATCGTCTAAAGCACTACACACACCACCGCGTGTTTCCAAGCAAATGCAGAAGTGAAGTCCCGTCTCTTCACCTGCACAAAACGCCACCATGCAGAATTCCTGACTTTTTTTTTTAGGAAACCTGTGGATTCGATGTCCTGACAGGCTGGACACAGTAATTTACAATGACAATGATAAATTGGAATAGAAAAACTACAGAAAATACACAGACTCGTACTGAACACCAATCTATTCTGCACTGAGCCAACGCAGAGCCCGGCGAACGAAAAAAAAATTGTTTATTTTACAAGCGGCCAACAAAACGGGCCACTTTATCTACTAAATTTGTGCTCTTATGTCCTTCCTGCGTTACCTTTTCATATGGTATTTTCATACAATGTTATATATTCATTTGGAAAAGTTTTTTTACCTGCAATATGCCCTTTAAATTCATTATATAAAGCGATCTCTTTAGCCTCTTAACTGTCACCGTCCCACAGGTGGGACGCCTGGTGCTCTTTTTTTGATTGCCTTTTTTTCATATCATATATTTAAGTAATTACCATAAATTAGGTATCATTTGAAAGCTTACAAACTCTAAATTCATCCTGTGAAAACCGTTTTGAAATCGGACATTGTGTTACCATGGAAACGTTACTCTAAATTATTCTAGCGGGCTCCTCCCCTAGTGGGCGGTGTCATGTTTCATATTATAACATTTATTTTAACTTTATATTCAAAATCTTTTCCAATCTTGTCAAAACACATATTGTCGGAAAGGTCTGAGTCTCAAGGGTCCATATTTGGTGACTGTTTTGTGATGGAAATGATATTTGGACAGAAATTTACAGGAAAATGCATCCAAAAAACAATAAAAGGAATTTCAATGACACTCAGTGGCTATTTTTGGTACAGCACCTAAACAAAATCTCATGGGGACTTCAATTTTTGTGATATCAACTTCAAATTTGGAACACAAATTGGTTAGACATATGGCTTTGATTTTATAGTAATTTTAGAGTAAATTCTTTTTTGTAAAATATATATTATATATGAAATAAAAAATATTTAGTACAGTATTTTTCATTTAAAGTAAATTTAAACATCCATATCTTTTTCATACTTTCATATTTTGAATTGCTTTCACTTCAACAATAATATGCAGAGTGTCTTCTTTAAAACGAGCCCAAACTTTCTTGAATTACAGCCCTTTAAGTTTGGATAGTGCATTTTCATTGGTATTCTCAAAAAGGGGGGTGACTGTTACACCGTGTCCTAACTACACGCGACGCGGTACGATTCCAGCGACAAGCAACTTGTCTGTCCACACCAGAGGCGACACGACTACGAGATGCGACAAATCAATCAAAAACCACAGCCAATCAGAACAGCGTGTGTGCGGGCTCTCGCGGCAAGTACACAGCACCAGAGATTAAATCTGACGGCACTCGCAAGGAAATGGATAAGTAGCCTAACCATTACATAATCAAATTCACAAATATCACGCCATTTAAACATGACCAAAAATACACACTGAGTCACTAAGACAATCTTTGTCATAGAATATACTTCTATGTTTGTTCACAGTTTGAACGTTCTTGTTTCCATTTGTTTAATTTCAAGATCTGAGGTAAATTATCCATTGTTGCTTTTAGTAAGACAGAGCAGGGAGCACTAAATTATATTCAAAGTCACATCACACGCTTTTAACATTAAATAAAGCACATAAACATTACCTGAGATTATGTTTTGTGTTGTTGTTTCAGCCGCGACGTCGCAGAAATAGAAACTGTTTCTAAAATAGAATCATCGCGTGTCGCCGTCGCGGCTGGTTAGGACAAAAACTATAATTAACATGGAAAAGATACCTTTTATTGCGTGTCGCGGCGTTGCGTCGTGTGTAGTTAGGACACGGTGTGCACGTTCAAAGATTTTTTGCGGGCCTGGCCATACATTACACATGTAAATCCCTCGATGTCCACCACATCTTGCTCCACAGACCACTGATCACCAATTTTTCTTAGGACAAATAATTATAGTATTACAAAGTCACAATGTATCAATACCTATGTTCAGCATTAATTGCCATTACATGCTACAGAATATCTGACAAAAAATACTCACTTGAAGGAGTTACTTGGATTACTCTGCAGCTTTTTCAGAGGCCCAACCTTCCCTTTGCTTCTAAATTTACTTGTAATGTCTTCCCCTGTGAAGACGTATAGGCCGAGTATTGTTGTGCAGTAGTCTGCCCCCTTACATTCTGCCAGTTCCTGTGCTTTCCGGTCCCAATGTTGACGTAGATGATCAGCGGGACGGATTGGGCGTGGTGTAGGAGGATGAAGAAAATGTCTGTGTCTGGAGTCCTCACCACAGCCACCTTGTGCCCCAGTTGAGTGGCATACAGCAGGTACAGAACAACCCGAGTGTCAGTCTCTTCCTGGGTTGACTCCAGCTGAGGTATCTCACATGTGGTCACCTGAAACAAGTTATTGAGTAAGGTGTGATAGTATATAGTAAGACACCATTTTATCAGTTTCTCATGTATAACTGTAGCCTGACGTCGTCATACTCAATTCTAGTCAGAATTTGAGTCTGATACTGCTCCGTTGGGCTGTGATTATGGGGCGTGTTTAAACCGAACCAGGAAAGACCTCAATTGGATAGACCTACAATCAATCAGAGCAACGGAGCGACGCATAACGTTAGTTGTCAAATGTCAACAGAACTCAACTGCACTGTGTTGCCAAGTCCGCGAGTTGAAGCGACCCCAATTATGTGATATACAGACCCAGGAATGCGAAATTTAGCAGGCAGTCCAGCCAAAATAACACATATTTTACCCCCCAAATGCCATTTTTCCCGGAGAACCCCCCCCACCCGGAAAGCTATTGCGCTTGTTTTTAGCTAGTTTTGAGCAGCAGTTGGGCGGGTTTTGTTGTAAAAACTTGGCAACCCTGTCTGTGCACGCTGGAATAAGTAACGTTAGAAGAAAAGATGAGTGTAAACGATCTTTGCCGGTGTTGTAAAAAAAGAATTTAAGGATACACAGAGTACTTACCAACACCATCATCATTTCTGAGAGAAATAGTAAAGGTGAACGCATATACGAACAGTTCTCCATTTAGGATTAGAACAAACTCAACCCAAGCGCCTTTGATGACGTGGATGATTACGTTACTGTTTATCATCTGTCCATCATCGTGTAAAGCCCGCCCTGACAATTTCATTGGTCCGAACAGTTTCTGTTCGGGCATAATTACTTCTCTACGGATCAAGTCCAGACCGAACTGCCCGTGCAAAAAATTTTGTGGGCAGGGCTAAGTTCGTCTGGCATCCAGGCTAGTATAACTGGGCTTGGCTAAATATTTTCTAAAATGTTCTAATAAAGAAGTATAGTGAGAAAGACTCAAAGTGCCACCCTATGACTCCAACTGATATGCTTTGCCTTCAACGACTACCACTGCTGTTCCACATTTCTCCAGCCGTGATGCAGATGCTTTGCTGCCCCACATCTCAAGTAGTAGTTTACAGAGCTGTGTCTTGCTCTCATCATTTGCCAAGAAGAGTTTGAAGTCACTCGGCTTCCTTGTTGCAGGACCACCTATGATGTACCGCTGGGACATGCCATGACGCAATCTCTCCTGAGCTTTGACAGAATCATCAGGGTAGGAGTCCGTTGAGAAGACAAAATGCTTCTTAGCCACCATATGGTCAAGGGACTGGAGACAAATTCCCTCGAACGTTGGTGGGAGGTTCATCAAGGCATGGAAGAGTGCATTGCCATCCTGGATGTAGAAAGCATCCTTCGGATAAGGCACAACTTCATCTTTCATCAAGTAGTGAAGCATCGCAGCCTTGTTGGTCTTATTGAAGATCCCATCAGCTGTGCCTAGGCTGGGAGGAACTGGGAAGAGTGAGTACCGCATAAGCTCGTCAAGGTTGAGGAGGAACTAACCCTTTATTTTCTTACCTCAGTTGAACCGGCATCTCTCCTTTATTTATTATATTAACATAGAAACTTTCCCGGTTCCACTTATAACATTTATTCACTTAAAATCAATAAAAATACCTGATGAATAAATAAAAACTCACATATGTGCAGCTAATTTAAAGAAATTGTGAAGCCGGAAATCTGAGCAGGAGTGAAGACAAGAAGTAAGTATTGCTTTTATTTTGCTTTATTCATGTTATTTTTATTTTGCAGTGCAGATGATGAGATTTAATACAGCCGATTAAGATAAAAATCACATTTAAGAAAAAGTCAGTGTTTTGTTTGCACCAAACAACATATACAATATAACGCATTATATAAACTCATTATCCCAACATAAAATTCAAATTTTAAAGTTAATTTTGACAGTCATTGGTGAAACAAATGTCATCAAAGTTTCTTCAAATTCCACCAAGAGACAAATCACACACATCTACATTATACCAGTTCCTATACATTACAAATATTATATGATTCATTTGATATAATATCTGAGATATCAGCTGTTAGTAATTAGAAACTGTGATTTTATATCGGATCACTGGTGCTGATTTATCCCAGTGCTCATTCATGCGACGTGGCAATATTTTTTACATTGTTGGACAGGACAGTTTTGCTGTTGCATGGTAACCTAAAGCAATCGCTGGATAGAGCGGCTGAGTGAATGTGGTCTGGACTCTGTGGATGAGGCTCATTGTGTCTGAGACGCTGTAGAAGGACAAAATCCCTGCGCTGTGATCCACATACACTCCTATTCTCCGGCTGGACACTACAGGGAGTTTAGTCTTAATGTCATTGTACCAGAATGAGCAAATGGACTTAGAGCAGTACAGTCTCCAGGACTGATCATTACAACCAAATCTTTCCCTCCTCCTAATGCTTTTATATGCCACTGATATACCCACTTCATCACCACTCCACTCCACCTCCCAGTAACAGCGTCCGGTCACACTCTCGACACACATCGCCTGAAACCAATGACCAAATCTGTCTGGATGATCAGGATAACTGTAACAACTGCTGCCGGAAGTGATCACTGTGTTGCCCTCAGATGGGTAGATACGTGAATGAACAGTGTTTGGATCCACAGTGAACTGATGGAAATCTGATGAAAACAAATACATCATCTGTAACTCAGCATTATTGTGATGTGACAAAGAAGCAGATACAGTTAATGCATGTTTTTATAAGTTAATAAATAAATAAACATTTCTAAATAAATAAATTAATAAATGAAGTGTACAATATATTCAAATGAACTTGTCTGCTGTCTCCTGGAATTAAACCCCAGGTAAGATGATATTACATTAAGTAATGAAAGTGTCCCATAAGAGGATTGTCAGAGTTAGTTTTTTTAATAACTTACATTGTAGAAACTTCTCTCTTGTTGGATATTCAGGAGCCAAAATGACCTGGATAGTTTTCACTACAAACACCAAAACACATCTGCAGTTGATTTTAATTGCAAGAGGAAATTAAACCTATTTAATACATTTGAATAACCAAATCCCAAGAAAAGTACCTGTTCCAGGTATCTTTTCTGTCTCCTCGCTGCAGAACTTCTGCAGTTTGTCTCTGAGTTGAGTGACAGATTTCACTACATCATCAAAAGACATACAGGAGCTGACAGTGAAGCCGTCGGTAGATCCATGGAGAGTGACAGACAAACTCTACACACACAAACTCCATCAAGTCAAGTCACGTTCATTTAAATACCACTTTTTTACCATACAGATTGCTTCAAAGAAGCTTTACAGTGATAATAGGAAATTGAAAGATTGACAAAGATTGTTTCGTCGGGACAGCAGCTCTAGTCCAGCTTAAATAAGTTTTTGATTGATTAATTTTCTTTCTAAAAATCCTTTATTAATTTAGGGGCTACTTTCACAACACCGTTTTCAAATGAAAACAGAAAACTTTTAATGCATTCTGGCCATTCATTTACAGGACAACAGCGTTTTTGGGGCCTGAGAATGCAAACTTTGAAATAAGTTTTGAAGTGCAAGATTTTTTTGAAAATCATCAGTTCTGGCAGGTCACATTAGTCCTGTGACTGTCAGCTGATCACGTCAATAGAAGTACAATGTCTATCACAGCATACATATATAAGCTCCTTCAGTATTATGAGCAGCTATCGCGTTTCTCCAGAGCTCATTTACCCTTCTCCATCCCCAGCTCCTCCTCTCGTCCAGTCAGGATTTGATATTCTGATTCCCCTTGAATCAGACTAAATTCTTGAAATATTTTGTACATTAAATATTGACATAAATTTTTTCTGCAATACATTATGTTGGTTCTATTCTTTTTACCCTATGGGAGTTTATCACTGCTCTTATCCATGCTAGGCTGTATGGATGCGCAGGGAGTTATTGCCATTACAAATAGTATAGTATAACCCATTATCATCTCTGTGTAAACTTCAAAAACGTGAATCTGTGAAAATGGTGACGGCATAGGCCTACACATGCATATCACGTGTTTAGTCTATAGGTAAGTGCATTTGAATGCGTATGTGCGCGGGTGCGTAGTCTTTCTTTACAAAGTGACAGCGTTTTTAGTCATTTCTGTGGATACGTGTGAATGCAAATCATTTTGATAACGTTTTCATAATGTGTACTGACTACGATCCGGCTGACTATGGTAAAACTCGGGATAAACTGAAAAGACTAATATTAGCGTAGATGCCATTCTTCTTATGATGTAACAAGTACATCAAGTGTAATGGGAAGTGTTCCCGATTCCGGCTGACACACAATAGTCGTGAAGGACTATAATGTGTTAAGAGATCATTGAAGTACTGAGGAGCTAAACCATTTAGTGCTTTATAAGTTATTAGCAAGATTTTAAAATGTATACAATGTTTAATAGGCAGCCAGTGCAGTGTTGACAGAACTGGGCTAATATGGTCACACTTCCTGGTTCTAGTAAGTACTCGAGCTGCTGCGTTTTGGACCAGCTTGAGTTTATTTATTAAGTGTGCAGGGCAACCACCCAGTAGAGCATTACAATAATCTAGCCTTGACCTGACCCACATCTGGCACATGTGTAATGTTGATCTGGCTCACATATGGAACATGTGGAATGCTGATCTGACCCACATCTAGCACATGTGTAATGTTGATCTGGACCACATCTGGCACATGTGGAATATCTGGGACGGCACAATGTTGCTATATGGGTAACTGTTCAGCATTTTGCATATGCAATTGCTGTAGTTTCGATATATTTTTAAGATGGAAGAATGTGGTTTTACAAATGCCAGAAATGTATAAAAGATTGGTATCAAAAAGCATTTTTGGTCCATTCATTAAAATCTCAGTTTTTTCAGAATTAAGTAGTAGGAAATTACTAGTCATCCAATTTTTTTATAACAGCTATCACAATCACCATTGAGAGTGCCCCTGAATACCACCTGAGGGCTATCCTCCCCAGACTGTCACTCCATCAAGGACTACATCTCCCATAATCCTTTGCCCGGACTCATCAGCACTCATTGATTACATCCACCTGCTCCCCATTACCTTGTTAGCTCACACTACAAAAGCCTGGTCATGTCTATCATTCATTGCGAAGTCTTGTTTGTTGTAAACTGCATTTCTGAGCTTTTTCCCTGGTTTCATGTCTCTGGTTTTGGATTTCTTGCCTGTTCCGTGGATTACCAGTTTGCCTGATTGGACTGATTGTCTGTGTATGACCTTTTGCCTGTTTTTGACTACGATTGGGGATTACTCTTCATTAAAGCTGCATTTGGATTCTCAACCCTTTGTCTCTCGGAGCAGTACATTACAACAGCTATGCATTCCGTTAATTTAGTGAATTCATAAGTTTTGCTGGGGGCGTGAAGAAATATAGAGCTGAGTATCATCAGCATAACAATGAAAACTAACGCCATGCTTCTTAGAGCCCTGCATTTCTGCCGAGCCTGACAGGCCACCACTTTTTTACACCCCTAGGGCTGGGCTTCGGGGCCAATTTTCACGTCATACCTCAAACATGGGCGGGTCTTCGGGCCTTTTTAGGCTTCTAATAATTTGATATATAAAATATGTCTGTTTTATATTTTAGCTATTCATTAATTAAAAGAAACAATGAGATTTTTGATAAGATGTCGGACATGGGCTGGGCTAGGGCCTCAGCGTCTCTGGCCAGGGCTGGGGTAGGGCCTAGATTTGAGGCCCATGCAGGGCTCTAATGCTTCCTAATGATATCTTCCAGTGGTAGCATGTACAGGGTGAAAAGCAACGGTCCTAGTACTGAGCCTTGTGGTACTCCATACTGAACTTGTGATCGGTGTGACATCTCTTCATTTACTGCTACAAGCTGATGACGGTCAGATAAGTATGATTTAAACCATGATAAAGCAATTCCACTAATACCTACATAATTTTTTAATCTATTCAAAAGAATGTTGTGGTCGATAGTATTGAATGCAGAGCTAAGATCAAGTAACATTAATACCCAGATACCACGAACGGATGATAAGAATAAATCATTTGTAACTCTAATGAGAGCAGCCTCAGTACTATGATACGGTCTAAATCCTGACTGGAAATCTTCACAGATACTATTTCTTTCTAAAAAGGAACATAATTGTGAGGACATTGCCTTTTCTAGTATCTTTGACAGAAAGGGTAGATCCGAGATCTGCCTGTTATTGTGTTTGTTTAATAACAGCCAGTTTCAAAGTGTTCAGTACATATCCTAATGACAAAGATTAATTGATATTAAGAAGAGGATCTATGACCTCTGGAAGCATCTCTTTTATTAGTCGGTATAGGGTTGAGTATGTTGTTGATTTTGATGATTTAACGAGTTTAGACAATTATTCCTCTCCTATAGTAGTGATGTGTCGTTCATTTTGAACGAATCTTTAATATTACTCGAGAACAACGGGTTGTCTCAGAGAGCGATTCGTTCATTTTGTGTTGACTGTGCATGCGCAACATCCCATTTGTTCTGTACAGGAAACAGAATTGATTAGTTCACCAGTCTCGAGTCATTCGTTCATCAAGTCCCAGCCCATAGGCAAGGTTATGCAGTCACCGGAAACAGAAAAGATTAGTTAATCTCTTAGTCTTCTCGTTCAAATCGTTCATTCAATTCCCCATAGGCTGAATGCAGAAACAGCTCATCTCTCGAGTCTCGTTCTTTTGTCACGTGACGTGACAGCCGTGTTGGATACAGAAATTAGTTAATTCCTCATTTATTAATTTGTATTGTATCTTTATTTTTTTTATTTATTTATTTTTTGTCTTTTCTTTAAACCTTTGTAAAATGTTAAAATCCTAATAAAAATACTATAAAAAAAAAAAAAAGAAATTAGTTAATTCCTTTACAGTCTATGGTTAATTCACAATTCCTTACAAACAAGTGAGGTTTTTTATGTTTGTTTAGTTCAGTTTTTTTTTAGCTAGTTTAATTGATTTTCCTATGAAGCCTGGACACATTGGGTTGTTCAGAACGGATAGGCATAACAGATGTTTATTGCACATATCTTCTGATGATTTTATAATAATAAATATATTACAACATGCAGTCAATAATACGACTGTGTAAGAACCGGTTTTGCTGCTAAGACAAAAGCTGAGACTACACCCCAACAATAAAAGTCACTAATCTTGAAAGAAAATCTCACAGAAACTGAGACACCACCCTGATCAAACATTTTTCCCCCCTCCCCATTTTGCCCTCTCCTTGCCCTGTTTTCAAGTCAACAAATGCAGATATACCAATGATGATGTATCTTGTAAATCTATTGTTATATCCATTTCATGTTTGGTGTCCTTTTAAAGGTCTTAGTGCGAATGGTAGAATGGTCTCAGTTTCACAGCAGTCATTAGTACTATTAGAAAGATTGAAAACTAATGAGAATTCTGTTCTCTTTTTGAGTTGTCTCTTCAAAGATATCTGATGTCTCTCCCCCAAAACCAGGTGTTTGTGTTGCAAATATTTACAACCCCTTTTGTTCTAGTTGGAGTATTTAAGGGAGGGAAACAGAACAGAAGGGGGGGAACATTCTGTAGCCAGAACCCCCCATGCAGGTTGTGTCAGTGCCTCTGAGGCACTCACACACTCTGTGTGTATTGTGCCAGACATTATGACTCTTTGAAATTATTTTCATATTGCTTTGCGATTGCGTTTATGTTTTTCCGCTGATCAGTTGTGTACCATGGATTCTTGTTTACTTATTTACTTTTCCTGTCTGGCCAAAATAAATGTTAATCTTGATTTATCTTGTATTGTTCTGAAATCATTATTCTAGTATGGATCGATGCTTACTCCTTTATTACCGCAAAATCTAAGGTTATGATAGGTCAAACGGATGACGGCACGACTGAAGCATGGGCGCAGCGTGCACGATATTCTGATTTCTGTCTATCGCTGGATTAACAAGTGGTAGCTCAGAGATATTAATAAAATTACACTTTTTATGGAGTGAGCATGTGCAACCCCTGAAAGGTAAAAAATCTACTCTACCTCCTCTGAGTAATTCAGAAGTAACCATTTTGTGAACGTGAACGTGCGGTCCGGGCGCGTAAGTTCTGTGAGATATTGGGTCTCTCGATGAACGAATTTGAAAATACAGAAGATACTAAGAAAATCAACGATCTAAATTAAATCGCAACTAATCGAAAATCAGCTGATAAACTCTACACGTAACACACTTTCTAGAGTCACATAAAATTGGAGTCAGATAAAATTATTAATGGAGTCAGATTTAAAACGAGATCTCAATAAATTAAAATAAATTCACCAAAATGCTGAAAAGGCTTACACGCAGAATTCCTTTTGACCAAGCCATTAGTATCCGTTTTTGGGCTAATGGATGGAAGTTTACAACTGTAATATTGTATATGTTGCGAGACACTGAACAGGAAAGCGGTCACGTGAAAAAAGAACGAACAACTTGAACGAGAAGACTCGGGAGATGAACTAATCTGTTTCCGGTGACTGCATATTGCATATGGGTCTGGGACTTGATGAACGAATGACTCAAACCCGAAGACTCGAGACTGGTGAACTAATCAATTCTGTTTCCGGACGCATGTATTACATGAGGCTGTCACGGCCCAGATCAGACATGATGACTGAACTAACGGCTCATACCCGAGAGGTGAACTAAACTTTCCAGGGAACAGACGTGTTTAAATGTGAAGTGACAAAGGAAAGCACGATTTGGATTGGGAGGTGAGGTGAGGTGAACTAACAGACTGCATACATAGACTGAAGCAATTTAAGCAATTAATTAATCATTTATTTCTCAAAGTTTGGCCATGGCTGCATTAGCTTATAGTTTATTTTTTATTCCAAAAGTACTAAATGTGTTGAAAAATGTAGCATGTAACGTTTTAATTAGATTCTGCTGAAATGAACGAAATGACTTGAAAAAAAGATTAGTTCATTTTGCTGAACGAGATTCAAAGATCCGAGTCAGTAAAATGATCCGAACTTCCCATCACTATCCTACTAGCAGTGAATAAGTGGAATGTTTCCTTATGGACACTACAATGTACTGTCTGATGTGATACTGTAGTAAACGGTTTCATGGTTATAATTTAATACCTAGGGTTGTGTTTGTTTTTTCTGCATGCAGTTGTGCTCTCTTTCCACAAAATGCGAAAAACCTCTAGATTTGTTTTCTTCCAGCTGTGCTCCATTTTTTGGGCTACTCTCTTGAAGGGCCGAGTGTGCTCTTACCACAGTGTTGGACCATGTTCTTTAATCTTCTTTAAGTGCGAAGGAGCAACTCTCTCTCTCTATAAGTGAATCAAACTGACGCTTTCCATGTTCCGTGTGATTGGTGTGGACTGTAGTTGACAGAGAACGTTTATGCCGAGTCTTGTGAGACCGCTGAGCCTGATCTACACCAGGTTGGATTTATCTGGACTTGTTAACTCTAAACCTACTCTGAAACTTTATTAACTACTTTATTTCATCAATCTTGTCAAAACAATCAACGTTCACACAAATCCGAAAACAACTAAAAACGCTATATTATGCATGCCAGGCCAGTAGCTGTCGAGGTCAGGAATTTGTTGTATGTAAATAATGTGTCTCTGCTGGTCATAGTAAGTAAAGTAAATTTTTTATGCTCAGTTAAAATGACTTTGCATATTAAGTTGACTAAACTAAAAAAATTAAAGCAGGATAAACTCTTACTTTTTTAAGTTTCATGTTTTTTACAGTGTGGAGGAAATGAACATGATCGTGTGTGTCTGAAAGCTGCTTCAGCTCAGCATTTCTCCTCCTCAGATCATCAATCTCCTGCTCCAGATGCTCCAGTTGTTCTTCAACTCGACTCACTGCAGCTCGTTCCTGATCTCTGATCAGCTGCGTCACCTCAGAGCGATGTCTCTCAATGGAGCGGATGAGCTCAGTGAAGATCCTCTCACTGTCCTCCACTGCGGTCTGTGTAGTGCGCTGTTACACACACATCACTGTCAGTTCATGATTATTTTATTGTCTTATAATCTTAACAGAATGGATAGTTATGGTGACACCCAGATGTGCTGCAACATCAATTAACGATGACAATGTTATTTTCATGCTTTTTGGTGTCCAAGTGTAAATCCCTGTCCACTATTGCTTTATTGCCCAGACTTTCCTTGCATTTTATGAAAACAAAGAGACAAAATAATCAGGCTGAAAAAAAAAGTATAACAACATTTACATTTTTTTTCCTTTCATTTGATCTTTTCAAATCTCACCTTATAAGACGCCACAGCCTCTCTCAGCTGCTGAATGTCTTTCTCGTTCTTCAGGATTGTCTTTTGATGTTCTGTCTGCATCTCCTCCAAATGTCTCTGAATGAAACACAAATATGTTCAGGATGGAATAAATCACCAGACTCAGACATGTCAATTATCTTACATGATATTAAGTTAATATCAAGTTTAACAGCATTGTGTTCTGATATTCTTCTTCAAAGAGGTGTAAAGGCCCCTATACAAGCTAAAAAAGCTATTTCAAGCTTTCAGACTAGTTTTGTAGTATATGCCTGTATAGCAAGGGTGGGCAATTCCAGTCACTGTCCTGCAGAGTTTAGCTCCAACCCTAATCAAACACACCTGAACCAGCTTATCAACGTCTTCAGGATTACTAGAAGGCTACAGGCAGGTGAGTTTGATCAGGGTTGGAGCTAAACTCTGCAGGACAATGGCCCCTCAGGACTGGAATGCACTGTTCAAGCAATTACATCATTGTTGCTATTACAGCAACTGCCCACTAGAGGACAGTGCTACAAAGTTTAAGTTGGCTAATGGTTACCTTCTGGCAGTGTGTGTTTATGTGCTGCATTACATGACTTCTCGTCTCATGTTTTATGAGTAAACCCTCATAGAGAAAACATGACACGTTTTGGCCTGATTTTATTTGAAATAATTTCAAACCAGTTTGATTTTCGATTTCACCCGAGGTATATCAGAGCCTTTAAAGCGATAGTTCACCCAAAAATGAAAATGTAGTTACCGGTATTTACTCACTCTAATAAAAGTCGTTTCAAATCAGTTACCAAATGCAGTTTGGCAAAGTATTAGCAAATAGTTTATGGTCTCCATTAACTTCCGTAGTATGGAAAAAAGTACAGTTAAAGTCAATGCCCAGATTGCAAGCCACCATCAAAACAATGTTAAATCAAATGTTAATGTGTCAACGTTAACTACATTGAATCATAATCACGTTTGCACCCACAATTAATGTTGAGATCTTTTTTGAAATTTCATCCAAAAATCAATGGCAATGGCATTGAGTTTGTGGTCTTTGTAACAGTATTTAACAAGACACAGAAACAAAGAAGCTCAATTTTCATACTAAAGTGTCTCCCAGCATGCATTGCGGCATGAAGCATGTCACCATTGTTCAGATTCATATGCTGATTCTTGATGTATGTGTGTCTTTAAGCAAATAATATCACAACATCCACAATTATTTTAGAGCACAGCCATAAGCATTGTCAACAAATCTTAAAGTTCATACCTGTTTCTCTGTCCTCGCTGCTGTAGTTGATACAGTGTCATGATGTTTGTGTTCATCCACCAAACACACCGCACAGATACACCGCTGTTCAGTACGGCAGTAAATCTCCAGCAGTTTACCATGTCGAGAGCAGATCATCTCCTGCAGTTGTCCAGTGGCGTCCATCAGATTGTGTCCTTTACCTCTGAAGAGACTCTCGTGCTGTTCAAGGTGATTTTGACAGTAAGAGCCTCGGCACTCCAGACACGACTTCACTGCTTTCTGTTTTCTTCCAGAGCAGGAGTCGCACAGCACATCTCCAGATCCAGTCTGAGGAACTGCAGGAGCAGGAGGAACAGTGGCGTCCATCAGATTGTGTCCTTTACCTCTGAAGAGACTCTCGTGCTGTTCAAGGTGATTTTGACAGTAAGAGCTTCGGCACTCCAGACACGACTTCACTGCTTTCTGTTTATTTTCAGTGCAGGAGTCGCACTGCACATCTCCAGATCCAGTCTGAGGAACTGCAGGAGCAGGAGGAACAGTGGCGTCCATCAGATTGTGTCCTTTACCTCTGAAGAGACTCTCGTGCTGTTCAAGGTGATTTTGACAGTAAGAGCTTTGGCACTCCAGACACGACTTCACTGCTTTCTGTTTTCTTCCAGAGCAGGAGTCGCACAGCACATCTCCAGATCCAGTGTGAGGAACTGCAGGAGCAGGAGGAGGAACAGTGGCGTCCATCAGATTGTGTCCTTTACTTCTGAAGAGACTCTCATGCTGTTCAAGGTGATTTTGACAGTAAGAGCTTCGGCACTCCAGACACGACTTCACTGCTTTCTGTTTATTTTCAGTGCAGGAGTCGCACAGCACATCTCCAGATCCAGTGTGAGGAACTGCAGGAGCAGCAGCTTGGAGTCTCGTCTTCTTCAGTTTCTCCACCATCTCAGCAATCATCCCATTCTTGCCTAAAACAGGTCTTGGTGTGAAGGTCTGTTTGCATAATGGACATCTGTAGATTCCCTTCTGATCCTCCTGATCCCAGCAGTCTGAGATGCAGCTCATACAGTAACTGTGTCCACAGGGAATCGTCACTGGATCCTTCAGGAGATCCAGACACACTGGACAGGTGAACTGATCCTGATCCACTGAAATATTTGCTTCTGCCATTTCAACGTAACGACACAGACAGAGAGACGATACACACTGCAGTTTGACAACCGAGTTCCTTCTTCTGTGAACTGCAGGGTTTATATATCCTCCTGATTACATGCTTGAGAAACAGGTTTTTCTGTAGGGAGTGACTTATGGCAAGATTACTGCAAGGCATTTCAGTGTTTTTTTTGTTTTTTAAAGACAGCTGTTGCAGTATATGTGGGTATTATAGATGTGTCATTTGTTTTCTTAGATTGATTAAAACAAAACAAAAAACATTGTTAGGTGACTAAACAATTGATTTTTTTTTTGCTGAAATGCTAAAATTCTCAGAAATGATCATGATTAGCTGAAATAGATTTTTTTTTCAGGATGCACCCTTGATTTTCATTTTCTAACAGGACTAGGGCTAGATTCCACCAACTACAAGATCGTACCACATAAAACCAGACAACCACCCCCCCCTCCCCTCTCTGGCTGCTCCAACGTTGTGTTTGTAAAGCACCTTTATTATTTATGTTTTCCAAAAGCATTGTAAGCTCTCATCAAGCATTATTAACTGGTTGTTAAACCCCTTAACAGAGCAGTGTGTGATTTTTAGCAGCATCTAGGTTGTGAATTGCAATCGACCAGCACTACGGTAGCCGACACAGGACAAAAAGGTCGTCGTCGGCTAGAGCAGAGAGTGACTAGTGCTCTGTAGAGAAGTTTGTCCGTTTAGGGCTACTGTAGAAACATGATGGTGCAAAATGGTGATTTCACTGTAAGTGGACCCGCGGTTTGAGTAGATAGAAATTATTAATTCTAAGGTAATAAAAACATAACAGTTCATTATGTAACATTATGCAACAGTTCATACTGTCCATCAGTTGACATTCGCTTCTTGCGATCTCTGCACTGACACAGCTCGTCGAATTTGCGCTGCTCACTGATTGTCTGCAGGAGGAAATATCTTTGGATCAGCCTCCGCCAGGCGTGACAGTTTTCTATTCTGCCAGTTTCTCTATGTCTGCTCTCGGAGCCGCCCGCGCTCTCGCTCATCTTTCCTGTTCCACGGCTGCCGCCACGGATTTTTCGGAGTTCTTCCCCGGTATGTCGCTCTCTATTCCTGCTTCTTCCAGCGCTAGCTTATCACGGGCCTGCCCGGCCGCATGTGGTGCTCTTATCGCCGCTGAGGATCTTCACCCTTTCTGCGTGGTTTGCTTGGGCCTCAAGCATGCGGAAGAGGCCATAGAGAATCCGGAGTACTGCAGTCACTGCCTAGTGCTAAGAAACTCCTGTGACGCCGCCTTAAAGTTGCTGCTGCCCAGTGCGGCGAGCTCGACTTTTCAGACGCGGATGTGGGACACGGTGACGACAGCCCACAACCGGGGACCTCCCGAGGCGCGACTGCTCTTGTCTGGGCTGACCAGCCCAATTCTGAGTTCCCTGAAGAGGACATCTTCGTGGGCAACCCCCCGCCGACGATCTGGCTGGATCCGGTGATGACGACGACGCGGGCCTTCTCTCAGAGGACAAGGAGGCCATCCCACTCTCTGGTATTCCCCAGGTTAGCGCCCCCACGGCCTTGCCTCAGTCCATCCTCCTGGATGTGTGTGAGCGAGCAGCCGCTCGTCTCAACATAGAGTGGCCGGCTCCACAGAGTGCCACCGACCAGGAGAGGTATATTTACGACAGGGAAAGTGCTGATGCAACAACGATGCAACGACAAGAAGAAGGAGGACGAGGCCTTCAAGTTGTGTTTTCCTAGGAAGGCGGCCCCACGCCTGAGTGTTTGCCTAATCCCCCGGCCCTGGGACATAACTTTCATCAAAGCAGTTCTCGAGCAACAAGCTCTTTGGAGACTCTTCCTGCCCCAAAAGATGGAGGGTCTCTTCTGGAGGGTGCCCCCACTCCCGTGGCTGCCCAGCCCATGTGTTTAGTGTAGGATGTGTGTTCCCCCCCATTCAGGGGTCTGTTGTGAGGGAAAGTGCAAAAGCAGTGTCACCACACCGCACATACTGTGTTCCCCTCACTCAAGTTCCCCTTGAGCCTCTGGGGGAATATTTCCCTAAAGTTGCTGTCCTTCAAGACAGCCTTGCACTCCCCTAGCCTCCCCTCGTGCATTATATTCTCTCTTCTCTCTGAAGGCGAAAGGGGGTCAAACACAGTATTAGTATGGTGTTCCTAATAATCCTTTAGGTGAGTGTAGAAGGCACAGCATTATGTTTTAATCTCAATATGTGTGCAAATCCAGTCTCGACCTCTAACTTGTTTACAATCGATTCCGCATCGTTTAGCTCCACGAGTCAGTGGGCGGGCTTGAGGCAGTGCTTCTGCGTCCTACTACGTCAGTGGTCGACATATTCTGAGTTCTCTCGTTTTCTGGGCCTGGTGTCTATAAAAGCTTTTCTTTGACTAACAAGGACATTTTCAGCTCTGACACTTGCAGGATATTCTTATATCACAATTAACTTTTATATACCAAAGGCTCAAAGGAAAGTTGATTTCTCAATTCATCACCCCTTTAATTTTCTCTTTTTGTTCCAAAACAACAAAGTCAAGAGCCCAACTAAAGCAAATACTGATCACCATAATTACGACTTTATTATTTACAATAAAACATCAACATCTAAACCTTTGTAAATTCTCAATAAGAGCTTCTGTAGATGTCTGACAGAAACAAAGTCAAACTGGTTAGTAATGTATGAAGCTGGTAATGCTGTTTGTGGAGTTCTTTAATCCTCCTCTGATGAGATCTTCAGAGATTTAATGTCTTCAGTTGATTTTATCTAAGGCTGTGTCTGAAATCATTTGTAGTTCTTGTGTTTATCTGCCCTTCAGTAATTCTGAAGTAATTATTGTTATCATCAGGTGTTCATCACTAATGCTCAATCATCACTTAATTAATCACGTAATAATTTAATTAACTCCAAAACACTGACTCAGTGTCACATTTAACAGCCTGTAGTGTGCACACTGAGCAGTGTTCATTTCATCTGGGCTAACCCATGTGGAGCCTATATGCCTTTGCTTGTTGGTTTTAGCGGACTCGATTAAAATAAGTTCAGAGTACTCATAACTATTGTTTATTTAACTTAATATAATTGAGGTAATCGGTCATCTCAAATGAAGTGAGTTAGTTTAACTTGTTGGGTTTTACAGTGTACATTTAAATCAACCAAATAAATTTCTACTAGTAGCAAAAGCAATTAACTTTCTGAAAGGCATTAAGAAATGTGGTTGAATGAGATTTGAAAAAAAAAAGAGAAAGAGAAAATCAGTTCATTGGAACAAACAGCACAAGGAAATAAAAAATAGTGCTCATTGTTTGTTCTGACGCGAAGTTCCTGAGAAATGTCAAAAATATCAAAGTAGACACACCCGTCTTGGTCTCACCGTAGAATGGAATGTAAAATGCTAAAAGTAAAATGTTTAAGACCTACACACACACACACTCACACACACACACACACAAATTATTTGGGGTGGTTTAGTGCATGAATCACAATTTCAAGGTTTCGCGTCTGCTGGCAGATAAATAATAACTGGTTCTGTTTGGCGATCTACCAACTGATCTACATGGCGTCTCCATGTGTTATCTCCAACCTGCACTGTGTACATCAAGGGTCCAGTCCTGATGGTGATGGTTGGCAACCAGGTTGGCAACTTTTCCAGTCTGTAGTCGCGTGCTAAGACTTGTTGTCCAACTTTAAAGTTTCTTGTGGGTCTGTCCATCATGTGCGCAAATTATTTGTTTTCCACGTCATGTCGAACATCGGGTTTGATGAGATCAAAGCGAGATCTTAAAGGGCATATTGCAGGTTACATTTTTTTTCCAAATTAATATATAACATTGTATGAAAAAAACATATGAAATGGTAATGCAGGATTTAAAATGTTTTAAAAAGACATAAGAGCACAAATTTAGTAGATAAAGTGGCCGTTTTGTTGGCCGCTTATACATTTTTTTTTTTTTTTTCAAAATCGCATCATATTACGTCATGAGAGGGAGTCGTTCGCCGGGCTCTGCGTTGGCTCAGTGCAGAACAGGTTGGTATTCAAGTCAAGTCAACTTTATTTATATAGCGATTTTAACAATGCCGATTGTTTCAAAGCAGACGAGTCTGTACGAGTACGAGTCTATTCAGTACGAGTCTGTGTTTTTTCTGTAGTTTTTCTATTTCAATTTATCATTGTCATGGTAAATAATTGTGTCCAGCCTGTCAGGACATCGAGTCCACTCCACAGGTTTCCTAAAAAAAGTTAGAAAAACCTTCATGGCCGCGTTTTGTGCAGGTGATGAGAGGGGACTTCACTTCTGCATGTGCTTGGAAACACGCGGTGGTGTGTAACGTTACATTGTTCGCTTTAGACCAGAGGATTATCATCCCGGCAATATGATGGAGTTCAACATTGTAATTCTCATGTAAAGGGTGATATTAAATGAATAAACATCCACACGTGATGCTTCTTTGTCGCTGTTTTTACGTGAATCAATTTAAACATTGAATACAAATTATATACATTAACACAAATGCATACAGTCTCACACTTTTCAAAAAAGTTTAGAATTATGTGCTGGTAATGTAAATATTTTATTCATGCCATGTATGTGTCACGGGTGACAAAATGCTGGGCAAAGCGGAACCTTTCGTTCTTTCCATGTTCCCCGAGGGGAACTGTGTTGGTGTAACACCTCACTCCGGTTCCGGGTGTAGCGGGGATATTGTCCCACCCGAATTACTGCTGATGCACGGCAGGTGTGAGAGAGAGAGGAGCGGTGGTTGCACAGGCTTTCCGCTTCACAAGAGGAGGATAAAAGAGCCATTCAGAAGAGAAGTTGGGAAAGCAGGTTCGGAGGTTGGAAAGTGGAGGGTTGAGAGTTGAGGTCGAGCTGGTGAAAGTCAGTCGTTTGGCTGGGTCTCTGTCGTTGTGTCTTGGGGTAGAAGATCTCCTGTTTGAGCGCTCACATTGGACGCTGTAATCCTGGAAATTCGTGTGAGTGAAGAACTGCCATTGGAGTCTGTCGTTTAAAGCTGCTTGTGGAATGTTACTGGACTGAACGGCTGCTTGGACCTGCGCTGGAAGAGGAAGAGAGAAAGATAAGTGAATTAATTACAACATTGAATCAAATATAAAGCTTGAAGAAAAGACTGTGCATGTGAAACTTACTATTGAGGAGGACATCTGTTTCAGATATGCTGGGGAGGAATTTAGAGTTGAACATTCCCATTGAATTGCATGAATGAAGCGAGGCTTCTGATCAGCCTTACTGTGTGAGTGATTTGCAGTTGTTTGCCTTACTTGATGCACGCCGAATTAATGCTGTGGATTTGAAGTGAACACGAGTGCTGTGTGCTATGCTGAGAAGAGTCTCCCAACGCCTGCTTTCATTCTTGTGAAATAATCTACTTGTCTCCATCTAAATTCCAGAACGATACAACTGAACTGGTGAAGTAATGCTTTGTATTATCCTCTCTTCTACTGAGTGTTGTCGTGAAGTAATCTCTCATTGAAGGCTCCTGTTAACTCTCTCTCTCCCTCTGAAATTACAAGTCTCGGGAAGAACTGTATAGCTGTGGAAAAGTCTGAACCGTGATACGTGCTGATGAAGCTCTGAAGATGTACAACATTGCTGGTAAAGCTGCCTATTGAGTCTCTTGCTAATGTCTGATGAAAGTGTTTGATGTCGAGGAAAGAATCCTGAAGACGTGCAGCAATGCTGTGAAGTGAGTTTTAAAGTCACAATTTCCCTCTCACGTTCTGTTAAGAGAATCGGCTGCTAAGAGAAGAAACCTTACCTGTCACCTACCGTCTGAGTCCTGCAGATGTGCAGCAATGCTGTGAAGGTAGTTTTAAAGTCACGATTTCCCTTTTATGTTCTGATGAAAGAATCTGCTGTTGAGAGAAGAAACCTTACCTGTTACCTACCACCTGAGTCCTACGGATGTGCAGTAACGCTGTGAAATGTGTAGCAACGCTGCGAAGTGAGTTTAAAGTTATAATTCCCCTCTCATGCCTTGATAAGAGAATCTGCTGTTGAGAAAGTGAACATTACCTGTTACTTACTGTTTGAGTCCTGCAGATGTGTAGCAACGCTGCGAAGTGAGTTTGAAGTTATAATTCCCCGCTCACGTCCTGACAAGAGAATCTGCTGTTGAGGAAGTGAACATATCCTGTTACTTACTGTTTGAGTCCTGCAGATGTGCCGCAACGTTGTGGAGAATCGTTCCAGCGGCTACTCCGGTCCAATAGCCCGGGAAGACAGGAGTTGCTCAGTCTTTCCTCAAGCCGATCATTATTCAATAAAGATTGTTATTTTTGAACTCAATTACTAGCCTCCTCATTTGTCCGTCTGTTGCGTGCCTGTGGTGTTGGCTCCTCGCGGTGGTGTCTGGAGTCAGGGGCGGCTGTCATCCGAGTCCGCCCCGGCCTGCACCGGTGACATGTGTACATTCAAATTCACTCAAATACATCCTCTTAATTTCATATACATCCTCACACTATCGGTGAAACGGCACGAAATAAACCCATAATACAGAATTAATGAATAAAGGATAACATGAAAGACACACAATAACACTATCTGGCGGGATGTGACGGTCACGAATCCGTCAGAGATGCAGCTCGGAGAAAACGTGAACTGTGCACTGTAAGTCTTTGCTAATTTGCGAATTACCAAATCAGTCGTGATGAGAAACCGCTAATGTTATATCACGTAACGTTTAGTGTGGACAGATATTAACGACTGTGACTTATGCCTGATGGTCAAAGCTTATTAGTTTCTGTTATTGGTAAGTATCAATACTCCTAGATGACCAATACCAGCTTTGCTATTGCCTGATACATGATAATAATCTGTATAGTATTGTGATCTGAGCACAGTGTTCATATCGTTAGCCAATATGTATATATATCATTAGCTAACACTGGTCTCTCACCTAGACCAGGGGTTTTCAAACGGGGGTCCGGGGACCCCCAGGAGTCCAGGTTCCAAGGGGTTAAAAAGACAAAGCAAAAATTGATAAACATTCTAACTGTTTAATTTCTAAATGTTTCTCTCCTTTCTTGCCGTATATGTATTTTCCGGAATTGTATGTGTTTGCTTTGCATCTTTCCAGTGAGTTTCTCTCACTATAGTCCCCTTTATCTTACTCACTGGGGTTGTAAGGTGGTTTTCTTAACGCAGTATGTAAGCTGCTTACATACATTTATTGTGAAAGTTGCTTATACAAATAATTTTTCATTGAAAATGTTCTTCAGGTTTATACATCCAACATTAAGTATAGCCAATTTAAGTTTGGAAACAATATGTTGTATTTGTCTAACAGTTTTAATGTTTTTTTCATAAATAAAAATAGGAAGGGGGGCCCTCATAAAAGGTTAATCATATTTGGGAGTCCTTGTCATCATAAAGTTTGAAAACCCCTGACCTAGACTCCTGCCGCTGTTCTCCACTGTTTCTCCTCACACAACAACTTTAATCCGTCACAATGGGAGAGTGCACGCAGCATCCAACAGGTCATTCTGAATTTCGTGACTTTCGAGTATCTTTGCGTTGCTAGGGATCGCTCTTGAGTTGCTTTGTCATGCCTGCAGACAAAACTATAAAATTCCAGGAAATTACCTGCGTCTTTCACCTCATCATTTTCCCGGTTGCCACGCAGGGGTACTTCTTGTTTGGCACAAGTGATCAGAACGTCCAGAATGACTTTAATGTGCTCCCGATTCCTCTCTATGATTTCACCCTGTCTGCCATCTGTTGCATTGAGTTGATGAATGATAGAGCCACGCTCAGACATTGACAGTCTGTAATTGTTAAATTTATCCAGTGCAAATGTGTGCGATTTGCTATTTTGGTGCTTTAAACAAGTGTGATTGAGGTGCTTCCAGTCCCGGTATCCAGTCTGGCTAAACTTCTCCTCCCTGCCTCGCTCACCAAAGTGCCTGAACATCTTACAGAAGACTGCATCCTTCCTAATGCTGTACTCAAGGAAATTGTATCTGCTATACCAGTTTGTAGAGAAACTCCTTGCTTTGTTACCTATCACTGTGACCAGATACTTTAGCACTGGTTGAGTTGCGGGCTCATGCACGGAAGACAGATCCACATGGCTATCCACTCGTCATCCTCTACACCTCATTGATAATGTGCCATTTGGCCAATTCCAGCGGTTACGCCGCATATGTGATGATAATGTTGATTTTGAAAAACAGGCAGATAATATGTCAGAACGTTTTATTAAAAGAGCCTACAAACCAGATATTGTCGCTCATGCACGTTCCAGAGCCCAATCCTTAAACCGTTCTGATACCTTGATTAAGAAGGGATGCAAGAGAGGTACTCAATCCCACCCCTTTTTAGTCACAGAATATAGCATGGAGGCTAGACAGATAAAACGGATTATTCAGGATAACTGGGCCATTATTAATTCTGACCCTGCCCTCCAACAGGTCTTTCCTCAACCTCCTTTGGTTTCTTACAGAAGAGCCCAGACTCTTCGTGATAAGTTGACATAGTTATCTTCCCCCTGAGAAGAAGGAAAGTTGGCATAAGAGACCAATTGGGTTATACCGATGCATGAACTGCCCCCATTGTAGTAATGTCATCCCATCGAAAACCTTTGTGGATTTCAAATCTAACAAAACATTCAAGATAAAAGATTTCATAAATTGTAACACCACATTTGTCATTTACCGTTTATCCTGCCCATGTATGGATGTGTTTTATGTAGGTCGTACTAAAAGACGTTTGCGTGATCGATTGGCAGAGCATAAGTATGCTATTCGTACCAGTAATCCTGATCAGATGGCCCAACACTTTTTACATATGCATAATAAGAATGATTCCCTATTAAAAATAGAGGTTTTGGAACATCTGAGACCTTTGGATAGAGGAGGTGATAGGATTAAGGATAAGGATCAACTTATAAGTTTGTGTCATTCTCATCTTGTGTGCTGCTTTGCCCTGAAGACGACTGTTTGGTCGAAACATGTTGGCTCTTGTAGTTTTTTTAAATATGACTTAAGCCATACTTAATAAAGGCTTTTTTAATTCTTTCCTTCTCCTCTGTTTACGTTTGACTGAGTGCCTGGGACCTGCCTTTTTTATTGCCATTGGATTTTTCCCTACCCCAAGAGCACCTATTGCGGACTGTTTAACTCTACCTGAGCGCCGGGTTGAACCTTTTGCAGTTCATTTATATATGAGTAGACTCGTCCCCTCTGTCATAATCAAGGTTTCGAGGGACTGTCCACATAAACCTTCCTTGTCCACTTATGGAACACTTCAAACTGGCGACAGGGATTGCCCCATGGGGAAGTGCTTACGGAGGTTTGTGAGTGTGTTGCTAAATTTGGAACTACAGACTACTCTTACTATTTCTGCCATATAAAGATATTGTAAAAGTAGTAATGCTAGTTAATATTTCAGCATGTCTACAAGCGAAGCGGAATATACCAAAAATCTACTCAAAGTACTTTGGGCAAGCTCTAGTAGCAAACCTGAGCATGAACCTTTTTATTTGTCTTCAATAGGACACATCTGACTAATTGGAGTCAAGATACATCACATGCGTATAATTTTGAGAACCAATGAGAATTTTCTGGTAGCGTAAGTTCCCATTTGGGCAAGTCTGGAGAATCATGACTGTTAATGAAGAGGGAGGGATTATCGTTAATTAGCCAAAATCTGTAGAATACAAAAAGACCAAAGGGCATCATCTCAACAGTGTGACTAGCTGTTGAACAATGGCTGGAAGTTGTTGTGCTGTTCAATTGCTGGCACTTTGTGTGTGGTTTTGTCATGCTGTTCCACAGTGGAGTAATCTGCCCCAGAATCCTCAAGCTCTGATGTTAAAGCAAACTGACCAGCGGGTTCAAAAACAAGCTAGTCAACAGTTTCCTCAGAAGGTTCAACAGCAAGCTAGTCAACAGTTTCCTCAGAAGGTTCAACAGCAAGCTAGTCAACAGTTTCCTCAGACGGTTCAACAGCTAGCTAGTCAACAGTTTCCTCAGAAGGTTCAACAGCAAGCTAGTCAACAGTTTCCTCAGACGGTTCAACAGCTAGCTAGTCAACAGTTTCCTCAGAAGGTTCAACAGCTAGCTAGTCAACAGTTTCCTCAGCAGGTTCAACAACAAGCTAGTCAACAGTTTCCTCAGCAGGTTCAACAACAAGCTAGTCAACAGTTTCCTCAGCAGGTTCAACAACAAGCTAGTCAACAGTTTCCTCAGCAGGTTCAACAACAAGCTAGTCAACAGTTTCCTCAGCAGGTTCAACAACAAGCTAGTCAACAGTTTCCTCAGCAGGTTCAACAACAAGCTAGTCAACAGTTTCCTCAGCAGGTTCAACAACAAGCTAGTCAACAGTTTCCTAAGCAGCCAGTGGTGCTGGCAGAGCCCCTTGACAAATGTGCTGTAGCTGATTATGAGCAGATCCAATGTGGCCCACCTGGTATCAGTGGTGCTGAGTGTGAAGCTATCAACTGCTGCTTTAACGGACAGCGGTGTTACTATGGGAGGGCAGGTAAGAGTGAGTCAATGTAAAGGTGTTCATGTTAAACCACTGCTAATAGCCTCTTGTACCTTGTGCCAGTGACTGTCCAGTGTATAAGAGATGGTCAGTTTGTGGTAGTGGTGGCTAGAGATGTTACACTACCTCGCTTGAGCCTGGATTCAGTCCATCTCCTGGGTGGAAATGACCCATCTTGCAGTGCTATGGGATCCACACCTTCCTTTGCTATATACCAGTTCCCTGTCACTGCATGTGGCACAAGCATGATGGTGAGTAGCTGCTTGTGGTTCTGTTCTGCATGGCTTGGAATGTACTGGATGCCAACAGTTGCTATTTGCAGGAGGATGGTGGATATGTGGTGTATGAAAACCGAATGACCTCCTCGTATGAAGTGGGTGTCGGACCACTTGGTTCCATCACAAGGGACAGCCATTTTGAGTAGGTATTTTATTTATATTAGAAAAAATATGAATCCTTGACAAGGCTACAAGCTCACTATTTGTTGTCTAGGCTTCTCTTCCAGTGTAGGTACTCTGCTACTTCTGTGGAAGCTCTGGTTGTGGAGGTCAACACTGTTCCTGCACCTCCACCAGTAGCGGCTCCTGGACCCCTCAGGGTTGAGCTTAGACTGGCAAATGGTCAGTGTGTCACCAAAGGCTGTGCTGAAGGTAACTGTCTGTCCAAGTATGCATGAGTATTTTCTAAAACTCCAGTTTGCAGCAGTTTCTGGTTAAACGCTAATTTTCTTTCTCAGGGGATGAGGCATACACGTCCTACTACGGTGATGCTGATTATCCAGTCACAAAAGTCCTGCGGGAGCCTGTGTATGTTGAGGTGCGCATTTTGGAGAGGACCGACCCCAACATTGTCCTAATGCTGGGACATTGCTGGGCGACATCAACCCCCAGTCCCCTCAGTCTACCCCAGTGGGACCTTCTGGTTGATGGGTGAGTAAGGCCAGTCTTTATCCATCTAGTGCGCTGTAAGGCATTTCTGACTGCCTCTTTGCCTTTCAGATGCCCTTACCAGGATGACCGTTACCTGACCACATTGGTTCCAGTGGCTGGATCTTCTGGTCTTCAGTTCCCAACCCACTACAAGCGCTTTGTTGTGAAGATGTTCACATTTGTGGACCCAGCATCACTGGCTCCTCTACAGGAAACCGTATGCTCTGCAGCTTTACCTGACTCCTTAATATTAGGTGTTTTTCTTTCTGTGGCTTAACCCTTTCCCCCTCTGTTAGATCTTCATCCACTGTAGTACAGCAGTGTGCCATCCCTCTTCTGGCTCCTGTGAGCAAAGCTGCACTAGGAAAAGTAAGTGCTTGTTGTAAACTGACTTCAGCAACCTTGAGAATTTGTATTTTGAAATGCCTCACAATTCTTCCATTTCTTTTCCAGGAAGAGATGCTAACGTCAAGACCATCTCTAGTGGGCAAACTTTGGTGTCTAGTGGAGAAGTTAACCTGGTCATGTGACTTTAGTACTTTTAATAAACTTAACTCAACTGTCTCTTTGGTATTGATCTTTTATGACTGTTCTCAGTTTTATTTTATTGGGCTACACTACTAAACCAGAGTTCCCTTTTTTTTTTTTCTTTTTTTTTTTCTTCAAGGTTATGCCTGACTTGAACTAAACAAGCCAAGTTTCTGCCCAAACCTGACCTATTTGCCAAGTTCCAGTTGCTAACCTGGGTCCCTGTTCTTAATAGTATCAAATCTGTTTTGGTCTCTACTTGTGGCTTAATGGCTGGACTAACATAACTGCTTGTATTGATATGCAAGCATGCCAAGTCCCTCTGTTTTTTGGTAATGCTATTTGAAAGCGGTTTCAATTCACTTTTTCATGTCCTTCCCTCTGTGTCGTTGATTTTGTACCAGGAGATTTTTTTTTTGTAGGTATTTGGGCTGTTACATGTGTGTACCGAAATTCATACCTGAACGTGAAACGTAGCGGGAGGGGCACTTCGTGAAATGTTGTAGGTGGCGCTCTCGAGCCATTTTGCCATGTCTTCAGGCCAGGACTCTAATAAAACATCTGAAGTTTGGGGCAGATCGGACATTGTGTTCCCGAGTTGCAACAACTTCCTGTTTTATGGCGAACCATCGAATTTTGTCAGGCCGCCACTGACACACCCTTCAGGGAAAACTCAAAATATTCGCAATTTAACATCACCCAGGCCTTTAGATTAGACTGTGCAAATGATGTTGATCTGATTAAATCTCTAGGAGGAGATCCCTAACGTACAATGTCTGGAAATTGCAAAAACTGCAAAAATCTGGCAGAGAAAATTCAAAATATCTCGCTTTTTTCAGATTTTGCTCCCAGGGTCTTTTTTGTAGGTATTGGGCTTTTACATGTGTCTACTGAATTTCATACTCGTACGTAAAACGTAGCTCAAACAGCGCTTAATTGAATTTTTGTAGGTGGCGCTATCGAGCCATTTTGCCATGCCTAATTCTGAAACCCATATTGGATGTAAATTTTCACCACTTTTGACGCGTGCAAAGTTTCATGAGATTTCGAGCATGTTTAGGCCCTCAAATGTGATTTATTTGGGAGAAGAAGAATAGGCTGAGCAATTCCAATAGGGTCCTCACACCATTGGTGCTCGGGCCCTAATTAACCCTTTAACTGTTACCCCCCTTTTTGAGAATACACATGAAAATGCACTATCCAAACTTAAAGGGCTGTAATTCCAGAATGCTTTGGAATATAGACCTAAATTTGGTCTTGTTTTAAAGAAGACACTCAGCAGATTAGTGAAAGCAATTCAAAATATGAAAGTATGAAAAGTTATAGAAATCTAAATTTACTGTAAATAAAAAATATTGTACTAAATATTTTTTATTTTATATAAAATATATATTTTAATCTAAAATTACTATGAAATCAAAGCCATATGTCTAACCAAGTTGTGTTCCAAATTTGAAGTTGATATCACAAAAATTGAAGTTCCCATGAGATTTTGTTTAGGCGCTATACCAAAAATAGCCACTGAGTGTCATTGAAATTCCATTGATTGTTTTTTTTTTTAATGCATTTTCCTGTAAATTTCTGTCCAAATGTCATTTCCATCACAAAACAGTCACCAAATATGGACCCTTGAGACTCAGACCTTTCCGACAATATTTGTTTTGTCAAGATTAGAAAAGATTTTGATTATAAAGTAGTTAAAATAAATGTTGTAATATGAAACCTGACACCGCCCACTAGGGGGAGGAGCCCGCTAGAAGAATTTAAAGTACCGTTACCATGGCAACGCAACAAACAATTTCAAAATGGTTTTCACAGGATGAATTTTGAGTTTGTAAGCTTTCGAATGATAACTAATTTATGATAATTACTATAATATATGATACGAAAAAAAAGGCGATAAAAAAGAGAGTTACAGTTAAGAGGTTAAGTTTACAGCAAGCAAACTGTAGAAAACAGTACTTTGTAGGTGAAGCTGCTGCCAGTAGTTTACTATAAAATTACTGTGGTCACATTGCACTTAACAAAAAAAAATGTCAATGAACTCAATGACTGATTAGGAGAGTAAATGTGAACTGAAGTGTTATTACGACATAGACTTGCATTTCGCCATTCCAGCCACTTCCAAACAGTGTGAGAAAGAACACCTTGTTTACTGTATATTTTAGTGTCAAGCCTGTGTAACAGGTATTATACACTTTTCATTTGTAGAATTAAACAAAGTTCATTTTAATTTCCTGCCTTGGCTCTTCCTCTTCCCTTTTGGTATTGTGTCTGCATGGAAGATGGGCATAAGTTCCCATCACACAGTGTTGGGCAGTAGTGCGCTAAAATCTTAACAATTTTTTCAGTAGCTTGTCAGTAGCTCAGTTTCTTTTCCAGTAGTACAAACTACATTTGTTCACTACCCCATCTGTTTTTACATCATGCGGCTTTACAGTCCGTCCACCGACAAGAGATCATCTGATGATTATGTAAAGGACAGGACTAGATATTTCACACGAGTCGACTGTAAGTTATGCAAACCAAAGATTAAAAGGCTGGTTGTGCACTGTGTTTACGCAAGCATCTTGTGATTGGCGTCTCAGAGCAGTTCTGACAGAAAGACTCGGGAGAATAAATACTGTGACAATTATCCATTTATTAACAACCCAGCAAGCAATAAAGTACATTGGCATAGGCCCCGTCCGTAGCTCGCAATCTGAGGGTCCGGACTCTGCATATCCTACCTGAAGACGAAGGCAGCGGCGTAGCCGACCCCCCCTTGAGGTTATGGAAGGGACCATCCTGGTGGTGGTGGGGTGGATGTAGGGAAGGATTTGACTTGGAGGTGGTGGGAAGGATGGCAGTGAATTGGAGCGTCATCATCTGCGAACTCAGACATGCGTAAGTACCGATCTTTTATACCCAGGTATTAGAATGTTATTGGATAGATAAAGTTAAAGTGACATGACAATTAAGCCTTCCCGGCAGAACTTATGCTAAAGCTTCCATTTCTGTTTAAGGTTAAAATAGAGAAAAGGGTTTTAAATTCCATTGCAAAGAGGCAAATTAGAGTAATTTGTGGCTGGAAAAATATAAATTTTCATTTGTAATGCCACGGTTTACCCACTAGGTGCCTGTATGGCTCTTTAACAAACAAGCATCTGCTTGCTCATGAGTATTGCAGGTCATGACTGCTTGCTTGTTTTTAAGTTTCACGTTTGAATGAATATTTAGACATAATTTAAACACTAGAAACAACAAAATATATTTTCCTTATATGTTAATGAAATTAATTGATATTGAATTATATTGAATCAAGATCAACCCCCTTGGAGTGAGAAAGAATCTCACTCCAAGCTTAACTTAAGTTGGCAACCCTGACTGACACACAAAAGAAGGCAGACAGGCGTCAACAAACAACATGAGGTAGTCAGATGTGCAAGCCGAGGTTTGATACAGAATGTGATGTGTGAATTTATGAAGATCGATCAGAAAGTTGTGTTGTTTAAATCTGCTTTAAAATATGAAATAATTGATTTGAGTTGTTATGAAAGGAAATAAAATCTATATCTATCATACTTTATGAAGTAGCGTTCACTAACCATGAATAATGATGATGATGATGATGTTTGTTGTTCCTCCACTGAACTTGTGTCTTGAGCAGATGTTATTTTGAAACTCTTTTCAGTTCTGCGTTTCATAAAGGACTGTGGAGGGGGAGATTTCTTTGAAACCTAAGCCTGTTAAACCACAACCATCTCAGAAGAATAATTGAACCAGTTTTTGAAGGGGAAAAAAGGCATGGCAATCCACTGTGACCTGTCAAGCCAAGGATGATTGCAAAACTACAGGTAAAAAGAGACAAACAACACTGAAAAAACACATTTGAACAGAGATAGACAGAGCACACTGAAATATATAGTTAACCTGTTAGTCTTCACCACCGCTTCTAAAAAAAAAAAGCCCAAGAAATGGCACTCCCAAACTAAAATAGACAACATTCGAGATCAGTGAATCATTCTGCCTTATGATGATAAAACAATATTACTTGATCATCTTTGCTTCTGACTTCCTTTGTAACAAATTGTGTGTTTTGGTATACAATGTTACAAACTCACATAAAACACCAAGAGTCAAACTGTCCAACTAAAGGAAACACTGATCGCCATAATCGTGACCAGACCTTTTTAATAAAACATCAACATCTAAACCTCTGTTGATTCTAAATAAGAGCTTCTGTAGACGTCTGACAGAAATCAAGTCAGTCTGGTTAGTAATGTAAAGAAAGTCTCTAAAGGATCATTCATGAAGCCACCTTCGTGATAATCCTCAGTGTGTGTGCCGTTCCAGTTCCTCGAGGTCACCATGACTATCCTAGAGAAAAGAATAGCAAATGTGTATTTACTTACAACATTACTTGGCAGTTTCAGATTGTTTTACAGTAGGAAAAATATAATGCATTTATATAACACAAAATGAGATGTTTTGAAATAACAAGAAAACGCACCTTTATATTTAATAAATCAAATAAATGTTACAGTTTATTGTTTAATTTCTGTTTTATTTTGGTTGAAATTGATTAACTGCCATTATTAAGTTGATTATTGAGCTTTGCAGTAGGGATGTCAAAGCCCTATTCGGATGGTAATTGTTTCTCATGTGGACGTCTGTGAAAAAAAATTTGCCTGGCACTTCACGTTCAGTGACAACTCATGTCAAGTTTTGTGGGAGCATGATTGCTGTAAATGAAATTGTATATGCTAATATATGTAATAATATCCTATTTATTATTTTATTATTTAAATCTCCTGCTAAAAAAAAATATAATAAGATAGACGTGCTATAGTTGAAAGTGTTTTCTGTATTACATTTTATCTCAAAATGTCATCACCATAAAAAAAAAATCACAGACTAGCCCCTGTAAATGTTTAAATGTTTTACGTCCCCATGAGAAACAGTCACTGTCGAATAGGGCTTCACTCTAAAAATGCTGGGTTAAAAACAACCCAAGATGGGTTGAAAATGGACAAACCCAGCAACTGGGTTGTTTTAACTCAGCTTGGGTTGAATGTTTGCCCAATGTGCTGGGCAGTTTTATTTAACTCAACTATTATGTAAAAATTACTGTATTGCAAGTATTGTATAACCCAAAGTATATTGGAAATTAACATTTGAACACAAATTAAGATATTTTTGTTGAAATCCGATGGCTCAGTGAGACCTGCATAGCCAGAAGCAGTGTTTTGAAATCGGCCATCACTATATGTCTTTTTTTGTCTTTTTTTTTGCCGCACCAAAAATATTCTCGTCGCTTAATAATTTTAATATTGAACCACTGTACTCACATGGACTGATTTAAATGTGTTTTTAGTACTTTAATGGATCTTGAGAGAGGATATGTCATTGCTGGCTATGCAGGCCTCACTCTAGACCAGGGGTCTCCAAACTCGGTCCTGGAGGGCCACTGTCCTGCAGAGTTTAGCTCCAACCCCCAATTAAACGCACCTGAACCAGTTAATTAGTGTTTTACTAGGGCCTTGTAAGACACTGATTAGCTGGTTCAGGTGTGTTTATTTGGGGTTGGAGCTAAACTCTGCAGGACAGTGGCCCTCCAGGACCGAGTTTGGAGACCCCTGCTCTAGACTGTCACAATTCACCAGTGTGTGTGCCCGTGTTCACCACCGGAGGGCACTCCAACCCGGACTGTCATTCCATCAAAGACTACATTACCCATAATCCTTTGCCCGGACTCATCATCACTCATTGTTTGCACCTGTGTCTCATTATCTTATTACCCCATTACTCCAGCCTATATAAACTATGTTCACCCTGTCACTGAAGGGATTAAACACATGAAATCTGATAGTTTAGATGTTTTTAACTGAGGTCAGAGACAACTATGCACACAATGAGTTTATACATATATATATATACTAGGGGTGGCATGGTTCACAAAACCCACGGTTCGGTTCGTATCACGGTTTTAGGGTCATGGTTTTCGGTTCTGTACTGTTCTTGTTGTTGCAGGGAGTGCAGAATTATTAGGCAAATGAGTATTTTGACCACATCATCCTCGTTATGCATGTTGTCTTACTCCAAGCTGTATAGGCTGGAAAGCCTACTACCAATTAAGCATATTAGGTGATGTGCATCTCTGTAATGAGAAGGGGTGTGGTCTAATGACATCAACACCCTATATCAGGTGTGCATAATTATTAGGCAACTTCCTTTCCTTTGGCAAAATGGGTCAAAAGAAGGACTTGACAGGCTCAGAAAAGTCAAAAATAGTGAGATATATTGCAGAGGGATGCAGCAGTCTTAAAATAGCCAAGCTTCTGAAGCGTGATCATCGAACAATCAAGCGTTTCATTCAAAATAGTCAACAGGGTCGCAAGAAGCGTGTGGAAAAACCAAGGCGCAAAATAACTGCCCGTGAACTGAGAAAAGTCAAGCGTGCAGCTGCCAAGATGCCACTTGCCACCAGTTTGGCCATATTTCAGAGCTGCAACATCACTGGAGTGCCCAAAAGCACAAGGTGTGCAATACTCAGAGACATGGCCAAGGTAAGAAAGGCAGAAAGTCGACCACCACTGAACAAGACACACAAGCTGAAACGTCAAGACTGGGCCAAGAAATATCTCAAGACTGATTTTTCTAAGGTTTTATGGACTGATGAAATGAGAGTGAGTCTTGATGGGCCAGATGGATGGGCCCGTGGCTGGATTGGTAAAGGGCAGAGAGCTCCAGTCCGACTCAGACGCCAGCAAGGTGGAGGTGGAGTACTGGTTTGGGCTGGTATCATCAAAGATGAGCTTGTGGGGCCTTTTCGGGGTGAGGATGGAGTCAAGCTCAAGTCCCAGTCCTACTGCCAGTTTCTGGAAGACACCTTCTTCAAGCAGTGGTACAGGAAGAAGTCTGCATCCTTCAAGAAAAACATGATTTTCATGCAGGACAATGCTCCATCACACGCGTCCAAGTACTCCACAGCGTGGCTGGCAAGAAAGGGTATAAAAGAAGAAAATCTAATGATATGGATTCCTTGTTCACCTGATCTGAACCCCATTGAGAACCTGTGGTCCATCATCAAATGTGCGATTTACAAGGAGGGAAAACAGTACACCTCTCTGAACAGTGTCTGGGAGGCTGTGGTTGCTGCTGCACGCAATGTTGATGGTGAACAGATCAAAACACAACCGAATCCATGGATGGCAGGCTTTTGAGTGTCCTTGCAAAGAAAGGTGTCTATATTGGTCACTGATTTGTTTTTGTTTGGTTTTTGAATGTCAGAAATGTATATTTGTGAATGTTGAGATGTTATATTGGTTTCACTGGTAAAACTAAATAATTGAAATGGGTATAAATTTGTTTTTTGTTAAGTTGCCTAATAATTATGCACAGTAATAGTCACCTGCACACACAGATATCCCCCTAAAATAGCTAAAACTAAAATAGGAAAAACTTCCAAAAATATTCAGCTTTGATATTAATGAGTTTTTTGTGTTCATTGACAACATGGTTGTTGTTTAATTATTAATGTTGTAAAATGAATCCTCAAAAATACAACTTGCCTAATAATTCTGCACTCCCTGTATATATATATATATATATATATATATATATATATATATATATATATATATATATATATATATATATATACACACACACATATATATATATGTGTGTGTCGGAGAGGCACAGTTGTCCTTGAGATGGGAAAATGCCGTTTTAGTAGTGTGTTTAATGTGTTGCTGGAAGGAGAGCGTAGAGTCCATGATGACGCCCAGGTTGTGTACTTGAGGAGATTCTGATATTGAACAGCCATCCACATCCAGTATGAAGTCATCAACTTTTTAAAGAAGTGACTGTGGAGCAAACACTATGAGTTCTGTTTTGTCTTTATTGAGTTTAAGAAGGTTACTGTCCAGCCAGAGCTTTATGTCCTTCAGGCAGTTGATAAGTGTCAGTGGTGGAGCTGGGTATCATCAGCGTAGCAGTGGAAATGTAATCCATGTTTCTGGATGATCATCCCAAGGGGCAGCAAATAGATATTTAACAGTAGAGGGCCAAGTACCGATCCTTGTGGCACACCGTGTAAGACTGGCGCCAATTCAGAGCAAATATCCTTAAGGGTGATGTATTGTTGCCTGTTGGTGAGATAGGATTTAAACCAGGAATACACAGTATTAAAGGTCCCGTTCTTCGTGATCCCATTGTTCAAACTTTAGTTAGTGTGTAATGTTGCTGTAATTATAAAGCTCAAAGTTCAATGCCAAGTGAGATATTTTATTTAACAGAAGTTCCCTTTCAAAGCCTACAGCGAATGGCCGGCTTGGACTACATCCTGGTACTTCCTTCTTTAATTACGTCAGTAGAACAGTAGAACAGACTAACCTCCGCCCACAAGAATACGCAAAAAAGGGGGCGTGGTATTGTTGCTGTCCCACGTGGAGAAGAGGAAGTGTTGCGTTTGAGTGTGTTTGTCGCCATGTCGTCGAGACGCTGTTATTTTCATCCCGGAGTCAAATCACCTTTGTTTGGCTTTCCCAGGGACGCTGTAGAGATCATTGAGCGCATATATCTCCCATTAAGAGGCGTGACCTTTCCGTACAACGTGCGCTAAGCTGCTGTCGAATCACAACACAGGAACCGTGCCACGTGCGCTAAGCTGCGGTCAAATCACAACACGGGAACCGCTGGCACAATCAGAACTCGTTCCGTATTTCTGAAGGAGGGACTTCATAGAATAAAGGAACTCATCAGCCGTTTTTAGGACAGTGAAAACAGCGGTATACAGATAAGCAAATTGTGTGAAAAATACTGTGTTTTTTTACACACAAAACATGAACACATGTTATATTGCACACTGTAAACACAATCAAAGCTTCAAAAAAACACGAA